>JAOEHX010027906.1:0-49720 GCA_025448015.1 Bolborhynchus lineola | reverse complement strand
ATGAGGAAGAAATTCTTTACTGTAAGGGTGGTGAGGCACTGGAATGGGTTGCCCAGGGAAGTTGTGAACGCTCCATCGCTGGCAGTGTTCAAGGCCAGGCTGGACATAGCTTTGGGTGATATGGTTTAGTGTGTGGTGTCCCTGCCCATGGCAGGGGTGTTGGAACTTGATGATCTTAAGGTCCTTTCCAACCCTAAGTATTCTATGATTCTATGAGAAAGTTTAACCGATTTATGCAGTATGGGTAAAAACAGGGCAGGAAACAGGAGACAGAACAAATACAACACCTAAAAAAACAGCTAAAAATAGTCACCAAATCACAATGCCTCACTGCTACAAAGAACCAAGAAGCATGGTTTCAGTTATGTTGGTTAAAAGACATGAGCTCATCAGCAGCCCTTCTACCAATGTACTCTTCCATACTCATTAGACGACGCTTTAACAGCTCCTTCAGTACATTATGTGATTCTTGATAGTTTGACCTGTTACCCCTGTATTGCCCTGCACAATGTAGTATTACCATTTAAGGTCTTTGAGAATTTCATTGAGAATTTCATTCTACACCTGACAAAGGCCACCAATTCTGACCCTGCTCTAGAGCAGTAGGATATCCTAGCCATCAAAAAGTAAGTGTAGATAAACCTGTAGGAGGCTCTTATATACCAGCATCTGAATACATTCAACCAACAGCAAGAAACAGCCCTGAACCCTGACACCCTTTCTCATCATTTTCCCCAGGTATCAGATCTGTTTGAGGTTCACCTCCTATATAAATCTTGTATGTAACTTCAAGGTTGTTTTGGGATGCATTTTGGAAGGAAAAAAAATAATGAAAAGTCATCCTTCTTAAAAAATAGCAGGAAGTCTAAATCCAAGAAAAATCTGTGACTATATTGAAAGTTTGTCTTGGGAAATGAAACAAAACAAAGAAAAACAACCAACCAACCAAAACCATATATAAACAAAACACATAGGAAAAAAATCGTCAAACAACAACAAAACAACCAAAAAAAACCTCAAAGAAACAAACAGCAACAACCAAAAAATCCAAACAGGAATCTGTGTAACTTCAAGAGCTTTAAAAATTCTCTCAGACTCCCATGTATGGAATTGTAACATTGATTTCTATCTTAATTAAATGTAACCAAAACTTTGTCAGTAAGTACAGCAGGTAGCAAAAAAAACCCAACTAGTACCTGTTTTTAAGGTCTGATTTTTCATATTCCGTAGCAAGTTTGTAGGTGCATTACCAAGCAAAACCCAGCAGTATTCTGTTGAGCAGAAAAGTACTTACCAATACTTCTTCAGGTGAAATACTTGGTGCAACTTTAATAACCTTACTATTGATTTGAACATCTAATTTCCAACTAAAATTTATAATAATTGAGCTGTGAACATGCCAAAAATATTTCCTAAAGTGAAGCCAGATAACTATTTAAAACATAGTTCAGCAGTTGAGTATATTTCTGGGAGAGAAACCAGAACTTGTGTTTCAATCATCATAGCAATTTTCTTCACTGGCTTCTTTGTGAGAAGCCTATGCTGTGCACGTGGGAGCACTCAGTAACAGATTACCAAACTTTAAAAACACTGCCTAGGTACCTTCCCCATTTTGGAGCTCATTTCAGAAGTGAAAATGGGATTTCCTTTCCAGGAAACCTGTAAAGCTGCAGGTGCTTTGAAAACTTCTGAAAAGCTTGGGTTGTTTTGGGAAACAGCAAGATTTATTAGTATGAAGTGAGCCTAGGTAATATTCTGGCATGGGTGGTAATTCTGCCACAAGCCCTCCTTACTTCCATCAGAGTTCTGGGGTTTGCTTCTTTCACAGTATATTTAATGGAGAAGTTAAAGAAGCCAATAGAGAATATTTGATGTTCATCAGTTCTGCTATTATTTCCTATGCTCAAAAACAGTATTATATAACATGGGAATGAATGCACCCATGTGCAAACAGGCCTCTCGATCTCACTAATTTAATTCCTAATAGCTTTGCATGTTTGCCATAAGCAATGGAGAAGCATTGTAGCTATTAGAGATTGATGCTGACCTTGGAGGCATATTTGCTGCCATCAGAAGCACATGCATTTTTAGGCAGGCCAATGACAAGACTAGCAATTCAGCTGTTTTAATCCTCGAGGATGGGGTGAGAAGGTGAAGGGGGAAACAGTAATATTTTTTCAGAAAACCCAGCAGCATATTTTATTTCCCACACTTCTATCCTCAGCTATGAGGTATTTTCTAGGAAATTCTATCAGTAAAATTGCTCTTGCTTTGGCTAAGACACAGGGAAAATAATTTATCTCCTGTTGTCTTAATATTAGAGTTCTTAGTGCTTGTAGCTTAAGACAGTTATCAGTCTTGCAACTAATGCCGTACAAAATATTACTGTTCTGTGACTACTATCAAATCCCACTGCAGCTCAACTAGGCAATCCTCAGTCACAGTAAGTGCTGCATCAAAGAACAATCAAAGCAGAAATCATAAATAAAAGATAAAAATAAATTAAAAGCTTAGCATATGCAATTATTGTAAATAGCTTTAATTATCCACTTATATTCATTCAAGGCTGGCAGATTTTCAGGTTGATTGTTGTGAGAGCACTAGCTGGTTTTTTTTTTTGAAGCAACAAAAAGAATTCAGCTTGGCAAAGAGCTGGACAGACAGAAATGAAACTGTAAATGGATTTAAGTACATGAAACTTGCACATTGCATGACAGTGGCTAAGCCAATCCTGGAGTAATTAGATGCATTTCTAACTTAACTAGGTCAATGCTATATTTAGTTATGGCATCTGGAGACTGCCATGGCATGGAAGGAACACTGCAGACGAGTCAGGTAACACATTTGTCTTGTACTGAGTTCTGCTGTGCTCAAAAGGCTTCACAAAGCCAATATGTAAGATACAAAATATGCAGATTATCAAACCTGATCCTGCCATGTTATTATGTCTACCACAGAGCAGGAAGGAATGATGTACTAAGGTTTTATTCCATACTTTCACTTCCATATGTCCCAGCCATCAAGAAATCAGTTCAACTGCAGACACAAAGCTATTCCAAGGCTATTTAAAGTTTGATCTGCCTGCCTGGGGTACAGCAGCAAGCAGCTGCTTCAACCACCCATTCTACACCAGGGTCAAGGCAAAGGTTCACCAGCATTTCACATCAATTCTGTATTGATCAAAGGTTTGGTAATTCTCTGGAAATACCTTTATGTATCTTTTAATTCCACTTGCAAAATGGCAACACAATTTGTATAGTTCTGCTTTCAATGAACGACTCACAACTGGTACATTGCTTTCACTACCAAAAAAACCCCATCTGATTTATTAATCTTTTTCACTCATTTAAGTTTCCACAGGTCACACTCTTTACCTATCTACAGTGTTTGGATGACAGACAGTCTGCATTTCAGTACAAGTGAGGATGTAGCGTCTGAGCAAAAATTACCTTCAGCTCTGACAGCTCTCAACACCATAACTGAAGAGAGATTTGGGATAACTATTTTTATGCAAGTTCATTTAATGTAAAATTCTCCATTTCCAAATCTCCATAGGATGTATCTCACCTAACCCCAGTTAATCATCTCTCTACACAAGTTAACTAAACATCCTTCATATGTACGGACAGAAAACCCTGAAGGTATTGCTTGTCCCATTTTAAAGTCTCCCATAAGGCACAGAAATCTGAAGCTTTTCCTTCATTGTTTTCTTCTTTAGATGTTCAATTTATATGAATGAAGTTAAGGGAGATGAATCCCACACCATATGTGCAAACACAAATGAGCTGAAAAATACGGAAATATTCCTGTACTCATTCAATAGGGGAAATGAGTCTTGAGGAAACACTTTATCCTGACAGCAGTTCTGGGATTAGTTGAGGTGTTTCTGTTCTGTTCATATTTAGAAGCACCAAGTGAAACCAGTTGTCTTTGCTCCCTCAGCTTTTTCCTCACCTCTGCACTAAGGCTCAATCCCCCAAATTAATCCAAATTCAGCTTGCAATTTGTGGTCTAGTTCAACAAAATCAGCTATGATATACTGTTCTTCTTTCAGTTTCCAACCAGGTTACTAACACACACCAACAGCAAAAACCTCTCAAGATTTATTACTCGAAACAAAGGTCAGTTCCAGAGTTTGCAGGGACTTATTTCCATTGCTTAGCCCAGTACTCAATCACAAGACTCTGAGCCTTGTCTTTGCTTTCAAACCAAGCCATGAAAACAGTAGGTATTACTTTCTCTAAAGTGAAGTCAATTGAACCAATATTCTTTACTTCCCCCGGTCAGGATGTCAGTTGCCGATATACTAAATTAAACAGAAACTCTAAAACAAAAAAAAAGGGGGGAGGAGGTCAAACTCAGACTTTTCTACTAAACCTTCCCAATGTCCTACTGCAAGTAGAATTCTCTAAGCTAGATACTGAGGCAAGTACAGTATTATTGCAAAGACGTGAAGAAAACTCCATGAAGTAAAGGAGTTGTGTCTCTTCAACACTTGGATTCAGTTTCAAATGGGGATACAGTGAATATACTGGACCAAATATTCCACCTATCACAGTAACTGCCTGAGAATTTAAACAAATCAGTATCAGTGTTGTTATATTTCTATAATTTTATAGCAAAAATATCATGCTAAAAAGTTCAACACTATTATGGATACAAAGCCAAACTAAGCTAGGAAATGCCAGAATGAAGTTGCCTATAGCTTCAATCCCCAGTATTATGATATCAGTTTCTCTATACAATTTTGCTTGGTTAGAATACTGACTAATACAGCCTAAGGCCTTTGTAGTGCTCACTAACAGAGTGATGGCAGTTGGTTACCTATATATATATAAGCAATGGATTTTGCAAGCATTGACCCAAGACTTAAAAAAATCTGTGCTACATCTCAGGTTATACAGGCACAGATTTTTAGGAATGGATTTTTTGGCCCTCTTCAATGCCATAATGTACCCAAGTCTGCCTTCAAACATAATATCAGCTGACTCTAGTTCTTTTCTTACCTGACTGTACCCTAGACCTACTCTTATTTCTTTCCTCACTCTCTCCCCACATCTTGAGTTCATTAAGTTCATATTGGATGTCTGAAACTCAGTTGCTGAGGTTTTTCATACTACTCTCCACCTCTTCTCTAGCACCTACCAATTATTCTTCCTTCTTCATATAAGCCTTGGCATCCACACTGCTCAGTATGTTAATGACCAGTCTTTTCCAGGTCCTTACCAATACCTCCTTATTTTGCCAACCCGTCTTTTTAATTTCTCTATTTCCTGTACAATCTCATTGAACCTATCTAGAACATCTTGTACCACTCAGATAACTAAATCCAAGCACCATCCACTCCTATTACCCTCGTCTCCTTAAATCATCTCATTCTATTCCATTCTCCTCATGTCAGTGCTTTCCTCAGTTTCTGCTAAACACATCAACAAACTCCCTTAAATGCTGACCCTTCCATTTTCCAGTGCCTTTACATCAACACAGAAGAAGATGAGAGAAGAAATTCTCTCCTTAAGCCTCTGTAATCTCTTTCTTGGGTCAAGAAGGCACATGGATCACTGACACTACCTCAGGAGAGAAAAACTTACTTTGCCCTGCCTGTTGCTGGCTCAAGCCGTAAGAAACTAACAGTGTAACTGCAGGAAAGTCTTGTTCACCCATGTGCTGAATACTTACAGTGCAAAGAATTTTCAAAGATTTTACTGACAGACAGTTTTGCTCTGATATGTTTCTAATGGCCATATGCCTCTATGTGCACAGTTTCCAAATGATAAAACAACTTGATCCAGCTGGAATAGATTTTCAAAGAAAACCTTGTGTCAAGGCCACATCCCTGCCAATTTCAAGAGCTGGCTCCCAAACATAGAAGTGCTAGAAAGTCTTCATGAAAAGAACATCAGTATTATTTTTAAGAGAGTAAACTAACGTTTTTTTCCCCTAGTTTCTTTCTTTGAAAAAACTGACATTCAAAGATAAAATTCTAATCTTTTTTGGTCTCCTGGACCATACTTTATCATTCTGAAGACTTGACTGCTGCTGAAGATGCGGGAATTAACTACAAAAGCAACTTCCAGACTAGGTGATAATTTAGTCTTTTCATAATTTTCTATATTCTAGCAGGTCTTGTAAGAAAAAGAAAAAAAGGCTACATTCAAATTTGCTGGTTACACATTTACCTAGCTGATTAACCCTGGGATTTTATGGCAGCACTTAGTAACCAGACATTGGTTTCATGTACCTAGAAGGATTTTCTGTTACACTATTAATTAATGCTGAAGTCATAGAGTAATATAGGGGCATAACTTTTCAAAGTCATGCTTACATACAGACTTATAAGCCTGTATATAGGTAGAGACTCCAACCCATCTATTCACTAATATTTAAAATAAATCTTTTTGTAATAACAGTATTTTTTTGCACTATCTCAAGACCAATATTAAACTGTCCTTGTAATTAAAGGAACATTTGCAAATTTCCATTTTAAAAGGAAAGGCTGCATTGTATCATCAAAACCTTATCTGCTTTTCTTTGTCAAGGTAATGAGTTCAAACCCAGTGGGTGTTTTGGGCCTTATTAAGAAATGTCTTGTAACTTGTATTCCTCTAATGACTAAAAGATGGCTATATTTCCACATCTTAATTTCTTTTTATCAACTGAAATGTTCAGCATTTAATGATCATATAGGTTTATTTGGAAAATGAATAACATATGCAACACAGTACCTCATTTCCATTAAGTCTGCACACCTCTAGATTTTGCTATGACCTAGGGAACTCATTCCACAGAATACTCCCATTTTCTTAATAAATTTTCTTCTTGACTATCAAAGTACTTCTAAAATGCACTTGGGGAGCAATATCAGTCTTTACATAGCAAACCAACACCTGCAGGTTCAAAAAGTGACAACCAAAGACTGCAATGCAACCAAGCCAACAAAAACTGACACCTTATGCTTGCAGAGGCAGTGAGTACATTACAGCAATAGCTTTCCACTTATTTTAGATTATGGGAGAGTAGTGAGCCACCCCATGCTGCTGAAAAGGCTTCCTTTATTTGCTGAATGACGCCCTCATTACCACAGGTCTTCAGCTCCATCTACAAGAAGCAAGTGTACTTCAACCTTCGAAGTCCTAGCAAGGACAAAACCACCAAAGTCATTAATGCTGCTACAAGCAGTTTTAACTCTCAGTCAGCTCTGTATCTGAGAAACACATGCAAAACTGTTTCTTTCCTAAGAAACCATGAAGCCCTAAAGACATGTAACTGCTGATGCTCCTTACATTCTCTGGTTTTCCAATCTAAACCCCACACATTAATGTAGGATAATCACAAAAATGAGACCTGCAAAGGAGGAAGGAAATACTTAAGATAGCTCTCTGGTTCCACATTGAGGTAGATTTCTCCCTTTTATAAAATCTTCATTCTGTGAAGCTGCCTATGCTTTTTGCAGGCTGAAGCCTCTGAGAACACCTTGACTTTGTATACTCCAATAAATCTATACCTGATACTGGCAATAGCATGGCCCAAGCCATGTGTAAGAATTGGCGTCAATTCCTCCAGCTCAAGGATTTGTGGGGTGAGAGCAGGAGGCTGCCTTAAGCAGACACCTAGGGCCAGCTTTAGAAATTACCTTTGTGGAACCCCACTGACACCAGTGGAAGGGGTTTATGATAAACTGATGATATTTGTGCAATGTTAGACTGTAAAATTTCTCATCATTTGGTTATGAATTCTGTTGGGCAACCTCTTGTAAAGACTTATGTACTATACTTGGCTTTTAAATAGTGTCTTTTATGTCCTTTTAGAAGTTGCAACCCATTCCAGACTAATAAACTGAATGAAGTGATTTGCAGTACCTGTCATGAAAAATGAGTAATATCAAAGTACCTAAGGGGACCGTCAAGGAATCCGGAGAGGGACATTTCACAGATGCACGTAGAGGTAGGACAAGGGAGAATGGCTTTAAGCTGAAAGACATTATATTTACATTAGATATTAAGAAGTTCTTCCCTGTGAAGGTGATGAGGCACTGGGACAGGTTGCCCGGAGAAGCTGTGGCTGCCCCATCCCTGGAAATGTTCAAGGACAGGTTGGACAGGGCTTTGACAACCTCTTCTAGTGGAAGGTGTCCCTACTATGACAGGGGTTTGGAACTAGATGAGTTTTGAGGTCCCTTCCAACACAAACCATTCTATAATTCAATTGAAGATTAAATTAAATATATTTTATACAATAAAAGCGTTATAATTATTGGTTTTACTATACCAGGATACAGAGATGAGTCAAATACGCTCAGTAATTAGGCTTTCATCATAGACCCCTGAAAAAATACACACCAAATTAAAATGAAGAACACTTCTGTGTAACACTAAAGTGATGCAGTCAGTTCACACCAACTGGATTTTTCCTATTTCTGATACATAACACAAACCATATAGACAATATAAGACCTCAATTATGTAAGTACTAATAAATAGCAATAAAAATTATAAAAGATCAGACAGATGAATGACTTCTTGCATCAGAAAATTTCTCAGTGGTCTCCTGTAACTACTGATAAGAAGAGATGAAATATGAGTTGGCTGAAAAGCCTTAAGGAAAAGATTCACTGTAATTATAGAGAGAGTATACAGAGATAGGATAATGCATATATAATGAACACAAATATTTATAAAATAAATTACAGCTCAGTTTATATTCTTCTTGCCATGCTTCTGTACAATTCTCAATTGCTTATGAACAATTTACTTACCACAGTTCAAATGAATTCAAAGTATTGCACCTGTAAGATCTCCTAAAATTTCTTAGTTCTCCTCACTTTTAACTCAAAAACATAAGATCATGGTGGCACCTTACTGACTTTCCCAAGCATTCTAAACTATTCAAATACTTCCTGAACTAACTAGATTAAATATTTGCTCTGTACAGGTCTGAGAGCCTTACCAAACCCCACCCCCCCCTCGTCACAACCTACTTGCCCAGACAAACACCTTTTCAGCATTTCCTTCCATGAGAAGGTTCCAGTAGAATGTTACCTGGGTGCAGATGACTTTTTCAAGTTTTGCTCTTCCTTAATCAGATCTTAAAGACACAGCTTTCTGCATTCAAAGCTCACCCATAGTCACTGCAGGGCTGCTGCAAGTGGTCTGGAAGGAGCAAGGTTTGATGCAGACACTATACCACCAGGCGATGGACAGCAGAGCTGACTGGGGCCATGATGAGGCATTAAGTTACATAAATGTGTGCTCTCGGCTGTGATCACTACACAAATGTGGTATATACAGGTGTACATATCACATTACTATCCTGAACTTTCCCCCAGAACATGCTTCAAGTTTTACCTGTAATTACTTTCTGGTAGATGGTTTAATACAGTATCAGAGCTTTTGAAGCATCTGTTTAGATATGAATTAAGGTAGTTAAATACAGTTGCAAGGTTGGAGTCTTTCTAAAACGAATAAAATGCATTTTCTTGATACCCTATCCAATCATAAAATAAAAACCAAAACAACTACTATTTAAAAGGCAAAAATACATAGCCAATTTTTTTGCAGGTCTTTGGTAAAGGCTATTTTTTTATCATCAGATACACCTTTTTGCAACACTAGTTTGTAAGGAAGAGAGCTGTGCTTTGCTGGGATCTACCTGAAAATCAAGTACTGTACCGTGAATTTTTGTCTGAGTGGGTCATTTCTATGCATTTCATCATGTTGACTGATGAACACATCAAACTCTTGATCTAATATGGCAGATCCTAATAACATCTCCAAACCTTGAAATACCAAAAGCACTAACCGTATCTGAAAGGGAAGTAGTTCTTGCTCCTTAGCAGTCTACTTGTGAAGTGCTCTTTCACCATCACTGTTCCCTTCCAAGTCCTGGTTTTTAATGTTCCACTGTCAAAATAAAATATAACTATAGATATGTCACCCTTAAACTTTCAAATATAAGGGTTTTTCTCCCCCTGTATGTCTACTTAACAAGTAATTCTTATGATCTAGTGGAGCCAGAAATAACTTATAGTTGCCGTACATACCTTTTCTAAGCACCACGGAATTTGGGGGGATGAAGACTGCCACCTTTAGGCAACAGCCTGCAGAAAACAAAAAAAAAAGGGGGAGAAAAAAAAAGCGCCTATTTTCTTAATAGTGTTCTGGTGAACATTTAATTATATTATTTTTTTGCGACTTACATCTAGCAAACAAAATGAAGAATAAAACACAAAACATAGGGCTCAAGTGAAGCCAACCTGAAGGAAAAAAAAAAAAAAAAACAACCCAAAAACCTGCACGTTTAGGATTGCTATGTGCAAGGTTTCTGAGCAGAAATCAGAAAAAACAGAGCAAGAGGGGTTTTTTTCTGGAAGACACTGTGAATAGATAGCCCTGGCACACACTGTTAAACATTACGTAGCAAAGCTCATTTGCTTAAAGATAAAAAGATGAAGCAAGGCACATACAAATTCTTTTACGCATGATTTTCTTTTCCATGCCGCAGTGATTTAAACTTTGAGTAGTTTTGTTATATGCTTAGGTCAGAAAACCTAAGAAAAAAAAGAAACAAAAATACAATAAAAAAAAATTTACAATAGTATGATAATACAAATAATATATTGTCACTCCTAACTCAGGTATTTCCTACGTTGTCAGTGCTTGACCTTGGAAACAATGATTTGCATTTAGGGTTTTGAGTTTTGGTGTTTTGTTGGTTTTGGCTTCCTCTAAATAGCCAAAACAAAAAGGTGTAAAACCAAATTTGGCCACAGAGCATGAGTCTCACACTGGCATGCTTTTAACAGAAAGACCTTTACAGCTGCTGATGTCCTTGATACAAAAAAACAAAAACCATCAGAGAAAGAAATTTGAATCACCTTCCCTGGAGACATTTAAAAGATATGTAGATGTGGCACTTAGGGACATGGTTTAGTGGTAGACTTGGAAGTGCTGGGCCTTAAGGGTCTTTTTCAACCTAAATGATTGTGTGATTCTATGATTCTAAACTCGTATTTTGCTGTTGCAGGAAAGTAACTGTAACAGCAAAAGCTTGGGCCAGCATTAGAAAGCAACAAAATGTATTTCCTCATTTATGGATTTCCTAGTCTTGCTAACAGCAGGGGAATAATCAGGAGTTACACTGCATTCTTACTAGAATTGCTTCATAATATTTAGATAAGCACATGAACATACAGAGGTACCCTGAAATGACATTAGTACCACAGCTAAGCATATTCTTTGTGCCGAAGAAAATCACCAAAAGTGATCTGGGACCAAATGAGCTACAGGTAACCAGCCTAACTTAGGACTATCATCTTGATAGGGCAAGGCAGAAGATGTAGTATAGTAAAGAAATTAACAGAACGGATGAGCCTTTTGATTCCTTCTGAGATGTAAGAAAATAAAATATAGGTAGAATTCTTTACAGGCAACCTAAAACCTGGGCAGAAATTCTTACGGCATAATTAAGAAATGGTTCGAGGCTTTAGAAGAATATATAGAGGTCTCAGAAAATACTCATAGCAAATGAACTAACTATCCCATGTGCATGAGATATGCTCAGACATCCAAAAGAGGTAAGTATAACAGAGGATAAAGGAAGGGCCAGAAGAGGACAAGGGAGGACCTAAGGAAACTTTAAAGAGCTTGTAAGTCAGCAGCATGGAAAAAAATAAAAACCCAAACTAAAACATTATTATTGGCTTTATTTTCACAGAAAAATGTAAAAGTCAGAACTTGCACAGAACAGAAGAGATGAACTAAGATAGCATTAATAAAGCAAGACTAATTTGTAATGATACCAGCACATGAAGAAATCACATAAGTTAAAGAATGACACAGAAATGCAGAAGTATTTTTGTTAAAACAAATGTAGTTATAAATTATAGAAGGATCAAAAGAGTATCTTACTGAGCTTCTCAACGAAATTCACAAAAGCAAACAACAATCGACCTTTTTCCAGACAGCTCAGCCATTTGTAGAATAATGAAATTGTGAAGGGCTTCAAGAGGCAATCAGAAAACAGAGGAGTAAAAAAAGCACCAGGTGTGAATAATCTTGCCACTGAATTATCAAGCACAAGAGTGAGAGAGGAAGTCAAACATTCCATAAGACTATTTGGTTTGAGTTTGGGGAAAAATTTCAAGCATTAAAAAATATATATATATGTTGTATTCCGGTTTTAAAACTTAAAACAATAATAAATTCATCTACTCATTTTTAGATAATTAATCTGATAATGTAGAATAGAAATTGGAAGCTTCAGCTTAAAATGCTACTTTGAAAATCAGTTACATTAACACAGGCATGTTAAATATGCACATATATTCTATAAACTTTGGAGAGCTGTTTGGTTTTTTTTTTTTTTCATTTGATTGGTTTTGTTGTCATTGCTCTTGGTTTTAACTGAATTAACCACACAATCTAGTAAAACCAGGAACTTAGACAAAGCTCTTTTAAGAACCTAAGTATCTTCACAATTAAAAGCTCACCTCCTTTAAAGAGTAGCTGTATTGAAAATAAGTGACTAACCTCATGCCATATGGAATTTCATTGATTTGACCGAATTTTAGCAGTATAATTCTGCTTTTACTAGTGGGAGTTATGAAAGCAGATGAAGGGTAGCAGAGCACAGCAGAGCCTACTACCTGTCTGGCACCATAACAGTCCTGCACAGATGGAAGAGGGATACGGTACAGGCTTCCACACCACACAATTCACAGCTCTTTGGAGCAGTATGACAGTACTTATGCTTAAAAAGTATTTTGCTGCTGTAGCAGGACTTCCATATGGGGACTGCCATGTTCCCAATTCACATATTACACCACTTGTTGAAGAGTGCGCCATTTACAGTCTGTTCAAAATCATGTCCTGGTGGCATTAAGGTCTTGAATATCCTTCCCCTTGATAGTTTTCATCTGACTGAGGAAGTAAAGAAAAACGTTATTTAGGGCTCTTAGATATATAGGCTAGAGGCTTAGGGGTGTAGAACAGTATCATTACCTTGGCAGCTTCAACACTAATTTCTTCTGGTGTTGAATTTTGGGACTGGTTTGGGTTGGGTTTGGTTTCTGTTCTTTTTTTGTTGTTTGTTGGGTTTTTTTGTTTTTGTTTTTGTTTTTGTTTTTTTTTTGGGGGGGGGGAGGAGGTGTGAAGTTTTTTTGTTTGGTTTGGGGTTTTTATTTGGTTGGGTTTTGTTGTTATTTTGGGGGGTTTGGGGATTTTTTGCACATGATGCTTAGTCAATTCTCATGAGTTATTTAACCCCTTTTTCCCAATGTGGTATTTGGACTATTTGGAAAATTATATTCAAAATTAAAACATGTGCGTAAGAGGTTTCCCATGAATCTTTAAGTTGTATGGGTAACAGCCAAGTCTAATAAATAAAACCAATAAAACTTCAAAGGTCAATTTTATTATACAAGTGTGTTAACAGACCATGTAAATGGTAATTCCTCAATTTTTGGAAGTTGTGATATTGATTTCTTCTTCAGGTGCTCAGTAGGGATTTCCAAAAGAAGACACCAAAACCTGTAGATCTTCACTGATGTATTCAGGTAAATGTTTCAGTTCCTTATTAACAGAGTCAAACACCAAAATGAGAACAAATAAGCCCTCAATACAGTAGCATAATAGTATAGTACCAGTATGCACTGTAATGTAAACAATCCCTTGTGTAAACATGAGTATTGATATATTAATTCAGACACATTGTGATGCAAAAGTTGCACTGACAACCATCATGCTTAATTATCCTGATAAGTTACATGGAAAAATAGCATAATGTCTTAATTATACTATATAGGTGCGTTTTATCTATTAACTTCCAACGACTGCAAAAAACACACATGGGAAACTGTAACATCAACCCTAACCCATTCATGCAGGCATCATACAGAGATTTACTCGATACCCTCCAAAGTAATAAAGTTATTGCCCCATAGTATTTTACCAGGCAGGTACTTTGTCTTTAAATCTACTTTCTTATTCTGATAAAGTGAATCAATGCAACAAAGTCATCTTAAAAGAATGTTTTTGAGGAAGATAGCTAAGTTAGAACCTAGTAGAAAGTACTAAGATGGTAATTATGAACATTTTCAGTCCCATCCTTATAAGCAGTTTCATAGATAATACTTCAATTTATGCAGACTATACTGGTTTGTGCTAGTTTCCCAATTCATTTACACTGTGGTACAAGTTTGTACTGGTTTTAAAATAATTTTATCTCCATTTTACAACACTGCGGAAAACCTAAAGAAAAAAAATTACCAGACTAGGTGAGCCAACATAGTAGCAATATTGTTTTGTTTATTATTCCCATCTCTATTTTGCTTTATGCTTACTTTTTTTTCTGATGCTATGGAAGTATCAAAGGATATGCTAATGATAAGCCATAGTGCCAATGACAGGTAACCCTTCAAATGTGAAATGCATAATTTTCTAATAACCTTGGTAGCATAGTCACCTTCCCTGAAGCACAGTGCAAAGCCACTCTTTTTGCACTACATTACTCAGCCTCAGAAATTAAGAAATAAATCTCAGGTTTTGTTGCTGTTTTTTTCTCTTTTGATTTTAAAACATCTGATTTAAAACTTATTTGGAAGTATCACTGCTTCAAAATAGGAAGTATTTTGTTTCAAGTTCAACTGTTAAAAGGATAAAAACCCCGTATTTTAGCAGTCTAAGACATCAATTGTTTTCTGTAAGTATACTGGTAAAGCTGCACAAAAGTATCTGTTCCACCATCTCAGATTGCAGTATTCAATTCCTGAGGTTTGCATGGCAGTTATATTCGAATATTGTTTATGTATAAAGACCAAATCTTGAAAAATTATGTGAGATGTCTATTTACATTCCCAATGTAGCTCAGAGTCATTCACTTCTCAGCTCATTTAACAGATTTTACACATTTCTTCCACCTCAATTAATGTTGCTTGAAACACTACAAATTGTGAAATTATTTCACACTATAGAGGAACAAATATTAGAAACATTTCTAACCAACCTGCATTAACAACTATCACCTTTACCTTTTAACAGGAAAACACTATGCTCTCTTCACATCACATTTTGTAACCAGAAAGCATACTTTATTCAGTCTATTTTGTCTTCGCACATTACTGTAGGCAAATGTTTTAATAAGCTTTTCTCTAAAAACTCAAAGGCAGAGGAGCCTTGTGCTTTCAAATCATGTATTAATATTATTGCAGCACAGATTTTTGAACTGCAAAAATGAGATGTTTTTATATACTGACCAATTTGTGTTTTTTAAAAAAACCCTACAAGAGATGCTAATATGTAGCAGAATAGCTTGATTTCAAATATGAATAGGTTCAAATTACACATTTCATACCTGAAGCAGGATATTATACTACCTCCAACACCACACAGCACTGTTGGCATGTTAAATTGCAGCTGTACACTAGCTTTGTACTTATCACAAATATGCCCTTTTCCTCTTCCCATAAGATGATATATATACAACATTTTCATTTTAGTAACATTACTTGAGTTGGTGTTGCTTTTTAGTTGTTACTTTTCAGTCATTCATATGTTTTTCCTAAACTACACATCAACATTTCGTACAGTGGGAAGAGGAAGGACAAAGGAATGTGCTTTGTGTTTGGAGAGGACAAAACCAAAATTTGAGGCGATTTGCCACGCATTCCTGTTAAGAGTTCATTCTATCATGTGAAAAGTAAACCTACTTCCCACAGGCTTTTATTGTGGAAAGTTCCACTGCAACACAGAAATTAAGCCATTAATGCTTCTTTTCACACTGGAACTGCATATTCATTCACATCTATTGGCAATTTGAAAGCTATTTTTCCACAGTCCCCAAGTGTGGAATTTACTTTGGGATCTCTGGAATGATATTTGGCAGAACCTAGATTTCTCCATTCCAGGAGTTTAGAAGGCAAGTAGTAAGCGATCAGTATCAGATACAATATACATTTATTCAATAAGTTTGAATTCATCCTTTATCCAGATCAGGATTTAGAATTTTGGGAGCACCAAACAAAACACCACTAAGAACCCCACTAGCTCTGGGTTCAAGAGAATGAATTTTCCTGTCTGAAAAACTCAATCTGTTTCAGTCAAGTTTCCAGAATTTACTCCTTCCCATCATTCACATTGCCTATTCGTTAAAAGTACATTCAAGAAAAATAAACACAAAATCACTTTCTCGAAAATTATTGTGAATCTTATTTTTTTAAAGCTCCCAACTTTCATTTAGTTTGCAGCAAAAACCTGCCTGGTTTGTTGGCAGACGCTCTGCAACACCAAGGCCTGGCCTGCTCCTGCACACAAGGAAGTCAGCCGTCTGAATACAGACTGCTGCTAGTTGTTTTTGGAGAATTCAGTCATTTGGGGGTTACTTCATTTATTTTGGTTCCCTATGAGGGTAATAAGTAAATAAATACATGAAGATTTCAGAGCATTTCCTATGAGTGACGAGGATGAAATAATCATTTGCACAGATGCTACAACAGCACTGAGAGGAGCCAGCCCACAGGCATTTCAATTTCACCTCGAGCGCTAACAGAGGACTTCAGATCAGATGTCTGTGTCCCAGCCAACACCGCTTGGTTTCAGAGCCATTTGCCTTCAAGTGAAGGCTCCCTTCCACAGGCACTCATTGTAAATCTCTTATTCAGAAATGCAGGTTAAGGAACTTCAAAACCAATTAATTCTGTCCTTTAGCCAGAGAGAAGGTCAAAGCTTACTGTCTCTACAGCCTGACCACTGACGGAGGAAAATTAAACAAAATCAAACAAACTGCTCCTTCAGGTAGCAAAGTGAGCTGTGGAGGGGAAATATTTAAGAATAGTATGTCTTGCTCCTTAAAATGCAGGAATATACCAAGTACATATTCCATAGTTGCATTCATGGAGTTAGCAGGAATTAGCTAAAGAGCAAGTGCAAAGATCTGTAGATCTTTCCGGGGTATAAGAGGGCCAGTATCAGTCACAGGAGAGCTGCAGAGATGGAAGAGAGCACAGCTCACAAGCCACTCTCCACAGAAGGCAGCTGACTAAGGGAAGCAGCACACCTGTGGGGGGGATGCTAATTCTAGGCTGGTTTATTATCTGCTTGAAGTAATGTAATGAGCCAGGGTGGCATTTTGCCCTTGAGGTTTAAGGTTTGTTTTCATATCCAAAGAAAATGAAGCTCAGGGATACTGTGAACTAAGACTGCCAGATTTCACAAAGCTTACCCCAAAATTAATAAATGCCTTGGTGGTATTCCTTTCTTTCTTTTTTAATTAAGTGATTTTCAGATAGAGTAGACAGCAGTATTAAAATGAAAGGATACACCAAATCTTACTACTAGTTTTGCTGTTACGCAATTCCAGTGAGAATTTTACTATTTCTAGAAGCTCTCTGTATTTCTGCCTAGTTTTTTTCTTGTTCTGAGGCAAATTGGATGCCAATTCCAGAAGATAGGGAAAGTACTACACAGAATTAATTTCAGCTGCAATTCTTATTTCAAAGTATCTCTTTGAAGGTAGTACATGCAGCAGATTTGATATTCTCAGAACATATGCATCACTGCATATCTACTTTGCCTGACAGCTTAAGTGAGACATTTAAATATTCTCTTCATTGCAGTATTCCACATTTCACCAAAGTCCCACAAAATCCCTTGCTGTCAACGTTATCCTCCTATATCACACGGTACCAATCATGACACATTCTGAATTGTAAGGAAAATCCACAGAGCAGAAATGCTAGCTATGCCCTATGGCAAAAGTCAGATTAATTGCTAAAATGAGAAAGAGATCCAAAACACTGCTTGGGGACCACTCTGCAACAGTATCTCCTGCCAAAGGTCCTTTATGAATCTTCAAAACTATCAGTACACAAGCTGTACATGCATCAAAACTAAAGAAAAGAAAATAGGCCCCGGGTTCAGAAAGAACTTACAATAAAAACAATAGTCACAATGCTGACTTTTGTAAAAAAAATTAAATTCAATTGAAAACTTGTCAGTGGTTTTAATGTGTGCAAGAAGAGAATAGCATTTCTAGCCAAAGTGAGAGAGACCTCTGAACACATGACAGCCAACCAGGGGGGGCTCTCATCTAAACATCTGGGAAAATTCATTCATACACTTATATTTGGGCATTATGGATTCTAGATGGGAGCTGATCTTTCAAAAACACCCTTCCCTGCAACAGTAATTGATGAGCTTTGAATTTTTCTTACTTGATTTTAATTAGCTTTCTACATAGAAATCCACTTCCTGAGCTGCTGAGTCTAGGCTTTTCAGGCTGTAACTACTCCACAGCTAGACTATATAGTTCCCCTCCTATGCCTGAGAGCAGGTATGTGCACTCAGAACCTGGAGCCCATCTAGACCAGCATTCAGTCACTGAAATGGCCAAAAGAAGAAATCCAAGGAAGCACAAGATAACAATGCAACTACATACGATGATGTTCCAGGATACCCTGCCAGACTTCCAGTCTGGGAGACATCATGAGAATGAAGCAACCCCCTTAGGAACTGCTCTGGAAAAGAGCAGCTGCCTGCTTTCCAATTCTCACTATCATTTATGATGTTACTAATTGCTTTTATATATTGCATCCCTCAGTACTCTCCTTTTCCTGAGTGAGGAATCCACACATATTTAATCCACTTGCAATAAAGTAATTCAAACCTGTGATTATCTTTGCTTGCCTTCTCTGAACTTTTTAAAATTCATTATTGTCTCCTGAAGGTAGGACCCAAACCCCACACTGTTGAAGGTGCAGCTGCATTGTAAATTGTGGTATTCCTTGGCAGACACTTTATACAGGAACTGGGGAGTTGTCATGGGTTCAGCAGTAGCAGTCATGACACCCATGACAGGAGTTCACAGTTGCCTTTATCACAGGTGAAAGCACAAGATGAAAGGCCTCAGCGTAGACCAGAAGAGCACCATCAAATTGCAAGTGAGGTTTTGAGGTCTGAAACATGATCATATAGACTGACATAATAAAGGTTGAAGACTGGAGCCAGCTGGCTGCCCATACTACACCTCCTGCTAGGACCATCAAACCCTTGGTCACCACTAAGTGCAATCTTATGATCTTTTCTGCTACATCATTCTTGCATCATAATGCTATTCACTCCATCACAATACCACCTGCACCCACCTACTAGAAATATATATATTTTTTGGAAAATAATTAGTGTTCAATGATTTCAAATGTCTTCCCTGAGTTCCTACTTATGAAATTTATAAACTAAACTTGGCATACAAATTGTTTTCTGTATTTCAGCCCTCCTGATAAATGTCAAATCTGACCATCACTAAGCCAAAGTGAGTTCCTTGTACTTTGAAAGTGGGTTTTTCCTGTATTTTTTCTCTTTTAATGACATATCTGGTCATCTATTACCTAACACCTCAGAATCACACTATTTTTAAATAAAGTAATTGCTTTCTCTTCTGTGCTACCTATTTTGACATCAAAAGAAATTAGTAGAGAAATACTGAAAGTGCTGTTTAGCATTAGTGGGCAAGGAGGAGAAGCAGCATGGGGGAGAGTACTGTCAAAACAACTGAAACACTGAAAGGGCTTCCCACCCTATAGAAGGGATAGGGGTCTCTCTAGCTGTGCATTAAGATGCTGAAAGTTAAGACATGGAATAAAGTTTACGAAATTTAAATCTAATGTAGCTTTTATTTGAAATGCATAGAGCTTTTCTTCAAGACCATAAACATTGCCCAACTGCCTGTGACATAAGGTCTTATTGGAGCACAGATATTTTTGGGTTTATTCCTTTTTTTTTTAAGTATCATAGAACTTCATTTTATTATGAAATTGCCAGTACCTGGGAAAATTCATTTGTGCTGGAATTTTATAGGACAATGGAGCACCTCATCAGAGACTGCCAAGTTTATGATTCACTAAGCAGAGCCAAGGTTAGACCCAGATGCCAATAAAGATTCATTAAGTATGAAATACAATATCAGCAGTGTCATTGTAATGACCTGAATGCTAATTTTGGCTCAGAGTACTCAAATTCCCCAATGAAAGAAAGCCAAAGGGGAACAATTAAATAGCTTTTAATCACAAGTGTGATAATGTGTAAAACATTTGAAAAGATATTGGGAGCTATATAAAAGAGTAGGCAAGTGATATACAATGTTGCAAATTAATGGTATTCACCTAGATTTTTCTATATTTATTCCAGTGCAAAGAATGCTTCATTTTTCCAGTTATTTTAATGTTACTATGATTACTGCATCAAAACAATGCATTTAATTTTTTTGCATCATGTAATTCATATACGATGCTATACCAGAAGACTAAAACAGCCAATTAAATAGCACCAAGGGAAAGGAATAAAATTGATGTGCAATTTTTCTATTCTCAACTCTTCATAAATATAAGCACGAGAAATAATTAGTAGAAATGGAAGCCCGGATTTTCAAAAGAATGCAAAATGTGTGGGAAGAAATAGTGAGGTTGATTTCCCCTTTCTAAAAAAAATCTGAAATAAAATAAATAGTCTACCAACCTCTTTTCTTTGTTTTATTAGCTTTGTATGTTTATTAAATTTTATAGGCTGTTTTCATACCAGTAGGTTATACTTGCTTTTCTCCCAAGAAGCATTATAGGTAACCAATAGTGAAATCAGACTGCATGGAATTTCATCCTGGATAAAATTTTATGTTCCTTTACTTTAGACTGAAATTATAATTTCAGCCCACTTTGGATTGCAGTGCAATTCATAAAATCACTTTCTCATTTCTACCAACTACGTTGGTACCTGCAAGGATTCCAGTCTTGTAAGATATGCACAAATAAGGGAGCAAAACAGGAATAGGGTTATGCTGCACGGAGCTTGTACCACAGGACTAGCACTAAATTCTCCTTGAAGAAATGCACAATGTTTATGGCTACTTATAAATGCCATGTTTCTGTCTGAATAGTGGAATAAGATTGCAGAGTTTATATTTACACTTAGAATGCTGTGCATCCTCCTGAGCTCTCTGCTCTACAACACAGAATATTTTAAGATCATCTTTATGACATGAAGCTACATTATACCATGATTCTCAGCTTTTATACAGGAAAGACTTCTGATTTTGACTTAGCTCTGTCATTTTAGATGAAATACTTATGTCATGCAGAAAAACTATAGTTTGTGTTGACTACATCCTACATCCCTTTAATATAGGGAATCATCAGCAAGAACAGCTGGACTTCTATGATTTTGCAGCTACACAAGATGATGTTTCTCCTATACCTGCCATGCACTTGTAAATGCCTACAGATTGACACAATATGTTCCATAAAAATGTTTTAAGAACATGTAATACAGAAACCACTATTTTATAATACTTTAATTTTTAAACACTTTGAAAGTATGTTCTATTTCTTTGTTGGTCTTGTAGTAAAAACATATTCTTATCTGTGCCATCACCTGATCATATAATCAGTGATCATGCTGACACAACTACATATTTTCACTTGTCCCACTCTTAGAACTCCCATAGATATGCAAAGTAAGGAGTCTTGCAAAACTCAGCTTGGGTTATACCTGAAAGAAAACCCCTGTCTTTAAAATCTAGTTATTAGCAAATTAATTTTTAAAAAGATTCTAATAAACTCCTCTGTTCTTCCTTGAGTTCCTAAACATAATAATTTTTACTCTTCCTTCACAAGAAAGTGACTTATTCTGGACGCAGGCAGTGGCTGACACCATTCCATGAAGGCATCCTTAGGGCACAAGCTACTTCTACAAACCTAAGCCAAGCCACTGCGGCTTAGAGTCTTGAGTACTTTGTGCATACTGAAAATCAAAGTAGCTTCAGCTATGATCTATTAACTTCCTTGGTTTCAATTCATTCATAGTTTCTAGCATTCTAAAAGTGCGGAAACCTTCTTTTCAAACACCATCAAAATAAATACCCAGTTTATACACAAAGTGTGTCCTTTTTTTTTATCTCTGTAATTGTTACTGACAGTTGTAAAGTCCTTTGTGCCTTTGTTTCTTCATAGGAAAAGTACCTCTCCTGCAAACTCATACACTAAAAATAATGAGCACCATAAGAACCTACAGCTATTGTTTCTTTAGGAAACCTACAGCTATTGTTTCTTTAGGAAACAGTAAACTCAGAAATATCAAACAAACTGCAAATTCTTCCTGGAATTTCACCTTAGGGTAATCATGAAATAATCACTTTTTATTTTCCTATTTGTTCACAATGAACATAATTCAAATAAGAAATCTTATGTTAATAAATATAATAAACAACTGAAAGATGAAATAAGAAAGTCAATGCTATTTTCATTAGTTTTACTATGTCAAAGATAAATCACTGGTTTAATTGTGGGACAAAAGAAAAAGTATACCAGCATAGTTTAAAAATACATAAGGAGTTAGGCAGAGGTAAACAGATTAGAATGTAAGATGAAGACCCACATGATGAGTAACCCAACAGTGCAGATCAAGTAAAAATAAGCATGATTTAGAAACAATAGTTCACAGAGGGCTGAAGATAAATAGAGAAGAAAATCAACAAGTAGTCCAAAATTAAAACATCCAATAAAACATAAGAAAAGCAGAAGTCCTTTAAAAGGTAGCAAGCCTGTTAGCAGGGAGGCAGCCTGACTACAGGGGATCTGAGAAGAAAGTGGCAGGCAGCATTGATATGGCATAAAACAAGTGAATTAATCACCTCAGTTCCTTAAAAAAGCCACAAAACAGTAACCAGCAATTTTATTTTCAAATGAGAACATGTGCTACAAAAAAAAAAAAAAAAAAAAAAAAAAAGAAAAAAAAAAAGGAAGAACTAAAGTAATTAAATAATTTCTATGAAACTCCCAAAACAAGTGTTACAATAGCTTCTGGCTTAAAGAATTTTATCGAGACACTGACAGTTCCTTTGGTGCACACTGTCACTTGGAATTGCCTAAAATAATTAACTAATCTCCACTCCTACAGTTTCCTAACCACAAACACCATCTTCTTAGTCATGAAAAATGGCGAGTAATTCTATGAAGTGTTTGATATATTGCATACAGCCAGGGAAATGGAGGAATAAAATACATTTCAACCAATTAATTTTGTCCTCAAATGAAGAACAGGGCACTTGGAAAAAGTTCAAAACTGCTACCTGCAGCCAGGAACAGAATGTAAGATACTGCCTATATTCTCAGAGATACAGATATGCTTGAAACAGGTGAAAAATACTGGATTAATATTATAGTAAAAATATACCTCTTTCATCTGCTCACATCCATGAACATTCATAGTATGATATGTAACAAATCTGACTTTCAATGTCCCAAGAGACGATGGGGAAAAAGAAAAACCCAAATATGTAAACTATTTAAAACCCAAGGCAACTCTCTTTTTATGGGTTTACACTTTGGAGTTGCGCTGATCTAGTTCTGAGGAACTGTTGGTGAATTTTTGTCCTGCAATACTCTGAGTTTGCCCTGCACATTTCTTTGGGTTTGTACAAAGAAGTGTCATCTGTGTGGTTCACTTCTCTCTCTGGACAGAAAAGTAAACGTACATAGTTGCATCTCACACCACATCACACTTATCTAAGCTCAGAAAACATGATGAAGAAGAGAAAAAAATAAAAGCCAGAAGTGTAGCATTTTCTGAAAGAAAATAGGGTTTTTTTTTAGTTAAAGATAATAACAGCTTCCAAAGAACTGTACTGTGAGCTCAGCAAACTACTTAGCCTTTCAAAAGCATAGCATTCATCTAATAAATTTTAAAGTTCAGCCCTTCAAGACGTTTACAGAATCACAGCAAATCAGATTATGTAAACATATAATGTTGGTACATAAGAGAGAAAGAAAACCCTCCAAAACTCTCTCCAGCAATGGACAGCAGTGCATGCTGAAGAAACAGGCAATCAGTGTTTTATGGGTTTCTGGAGTTAAAGGTTGTCCATCAGTATACTAATTAGCTACCTCTGGGCTCATCTTTTATGAATTTATCCAATCCCTTATTGAATTTCAGTCAAAAATAAAGATCAAGAGGTTAGTGTTTTAATCTGTAGATCATGAGCTTGGAATTATCTAAAAACAAAAGGAAAATAGCTATTCCCATTTCTATAATGATTCAAAGTGACATTTAAATGGAAATTGCTTAACTCACAAGTCAAGGCAGTATTTCCATTTTTAAATGTCAAAAAACATTTGCATTAAAATAAGATAATTTAGTCTTCTTAGACCTATCTCACTAATAACACTGTAGTAATATTTTTCAAGTGTAAAAAAGTAAAACTCCATAAATATCCCTAAATGTAACACAATTAAGATAAATGTAAAATTAATTACTCGAATTACTAATTTACTGGCACATTTACAAAGTGTTAAATTACTATCTCATCACAAGGTAAGGGAAATGGGTGATAAAAATACGATTTTCCTAATAAAACTCAGTTTCTTCAATATGATGAAAAATTACAATGCAAACCAAATTTTTTTAATTATAGATTTTGTTCTAGTCTGTCAAGTACATTAAGGGCGGCAAATCTCAATGTGCTAGCTCCAAGGGGTACCAAACCCAAAAACTCCACTGATGAAACAAAAGGCATAAACTAGCAAATAGATACGTTTACCAGTGTTGTCTCTTAACATGCTCCCTACCTGTGTGCCAAAGATTCACCAGATAAATACTGTCTTATCCTCACACATAATAATTAACCTCAAAAGATTAACTTCAGATATCCCAGAATTTTTCCTGGCATGTGTAAAAGAAGGTTGTCTTGTAATCCTTTTGGGGAGGTTGTAGTGTATAGTCCATACTAGAATAAATCTGGGAAGGGTAATGTAAAGATACATGAAATCTCAGTGCATTTTTCTGCAGTATAGCTGGCTTTCACCAACTCCAACTTGTTTTTAAAATAGACATTCAGAGGTACAGAGCAGTTGTTCCTTTTTTCTTGCATATAATGTTTTCATTGCTTTTTTTTTATTGCACTAAAATGGCCCTCCAGAAATAAAGGGTGCAAGATATTTTATATTATACTGTTTCTGGAGTGTTTTGTTCCACAACTACTTCTGTAATTTAACCTATCTAATAAAGAACAGATTCATCACTAAAAATTTTATAGTACTAGTTTGTAACTGTTTATTTCTTCCATGAAGCACCTTTTTGCTATGATTTATTCAAACATTTTGTCCTCCTGGAGTACTTGGTCAGCATTGCCAGAAGTAATCATCCAAGATATGCTGTGCTAGCTTAAAGGACAGAGAAATGTATTTGATCCAAGAATACATAGCTGTATCTATTTATATGGATAGTAAAATAACTTATAAAGTGTTTTCTGTAATTTATTGCTTGCTCCCTTCAGTGTAACTAATTTTAAAACCTATACCAAAGTTAATGTGGCATAATTTCATGGCATTGAAACCAACATGCTACTTGAAATAAATGACTACACTTATTTTTACTATTTCTACAGCGCCAAAGACAATACATAAAATGACAACACATAAAATGACATTTCAGAAGGAAGATGAGTTACACAATATCCTTCCTTCCAAACTTAAATACCACAAAACCAAAAATAACACTTCTGCTCCCCACCCCAACACAGACTTTTAATCTTTTTTTATGCATTTTGAGATTATAAATCTCAAGCACAGGTGTCATGCTCTGTACCTGCTCTTTCACAAGTGCCCTGTGGTACTCCTTCACAGAACTGGGGTCCTCAGCTGTTCTTTCCATAAATCCTAATTCTAATAACATATATCTTTTAAGATCCTTTTGTCTGTTTACATGGAAAGATTTGCCTGGACATTTTCATGTAACCTCACATTCAAAGCCTGTATTTGAAAGTAATCTGAAATCCATTAACATCTTTTGAAGCACATTTCAGTAAATCAGTAAAACTGATCAATAGCAAGGCTGGTTTTAGTAGGATTCTTTCCTCCTCTCCTATCACCCCTAAAGCTGGCTGATCTCCACTGTCAAGGACTGAAGTACCATCAGAATTTGAACACTACAAGATTCAGGCTTCATCAGCTTTATGTTATTCCTGGGATGTTGCCCTTCTGCCTCACAAAAGCCTCAAATCTAACAATCTATTGGTGCCATGTGTGAACCGGTTTGCCTTATTCCCTCAGAAAATGAAGTTCAAGTCCCACTGCCTTTTTTCTGAAGCGCTAGAGATTCAGGTAACTAATTTGAAACATTTTTTTATTAGATCTCTACAGTCTGATCTAAAGAACTCAGCTTTTTACAACTAACATCCATCAGAAAATCATTATCTACAGATGATTTGGACGAAAACATGCTCATCTGCTACTATGGGATGCAAGAGCAAAAAAGTTTAACACAGTAACATACACAATATCAGACATGAAGCCTCTCGTGTACATAAGTGATTAGATAATTGCCCTGAACACCTGCACAGTCACAACAGAGCTAAAAAAACCACACAAATAGGAAGGTGGTTAAATACATTTTAAGCCATCACTGCCACCCCCATAAAAAGAAAGGAAAATTGTGGGAAGGGCAGCAAAAAACCTCAACAACAAAAAAACAGTGTCTCATGCAATGAACAAGGGAGAAAATAAAGCAATCCTTTTGGGGTTTTGTGTTGGGATTTCTGGACTGGATAATTCTCTTAAAATTCCCAGACTACTTCTCCATAGCCACACAAATATTTGCCAGAGAGCAAAGAAGGGAAAGGAAAAGAAAAGGAGAAAGGAAAGAGAAGGAAGCTGATGGAGACACTTCTTTTTGAAGAGTCAGTGACAATTTCCAAGAACATAGAAGCACAGACTTGGGCAATTCTGACATCTAAAAATAACGAACAAAGCCTGAAATTTTTTCTTGGCATTCATCAAAACAATGACTAGTTTTAAACATCTGATGTTCTAGTTAGAGCTTCAAGTCTGATCTTCATTATAGTTGCCTTTCACACAGCTGTTAAAACACACTTAGTTCACTCACTCTCAAATACAACCTGCTTTTTTAGTAAACAAAGCAGCATCTCACCTCACTTTCTATCTGCTTTTGTCTCCCAAGAGTGTTTCACAGAGCACTAGGCCAGTCATGATGATCCTGAACTCCTGATTTATTCAAGCAGAAATTATGGTCATCTAAAATTCAATACTTCTGCAGAGAATTTCTTTACTCCCTCCCTCATTGGAAGCAGCATAGAACAATCAGAGAGTCTCTGCATGCTGCTAGAGTCCACTTGGTTTTCCAGTCTTAAACAAGCTGTTCAAGTAGGGGAAGGAGCATGAAGTGTTTCCTATATAAATCTATAAATTGTAATTCTATTCAGATATGAAGTTAAAAATAACTATAATGTCCAGGGAAAATTAGATGAGGCAAAATAACTTTTGAACCATGAAAGTGTTAAAAATATAACAGGAAAGTGAAAGAAACTGTGCTGACCAGTGCTGTTGCACATTTAGAATACATGATCATCTGTTGGAAACAAACTAACAAATAAATCAACCTGGAAGTAGTTTAGAATTAAGCAGGCATCTTCCTATCTAATTACACTGAAGTCAAATAAACTCAAGAATGGTGGAAGTGAAAAGGATAAATGTGGTATTTGACCTGTTCTGTGTGTAGGAGGTTCTTCTCACAAGGGTGCCCCAGTGGCAGTTTAGGCTACTCTAACATACCTGGCCTAACACAAAAACTGCCAGAAGCTCTACCACAAAAAAAAAGCAGACTGAATTCTCTGGAAAAACAAACAAACAAACACACAACAACAACAAAAACAAAAAACAAACAAAAAAAAAATCTCAAAAAAACCCCAAACTGAATGAATTCTCTTTACAGTTCTTTTCATTGAAATGCTTCTGAGCACTTCAAAATGAAGAATCACCCATAGATGACAGTCTCTCTCCTACTCAAAATATTGATAAATGACCTTTCATTAAATCCCTCCAAAAAGCTATTAACAGGCTCCTCCTTACTCCTTCTCCAAGCACTCTCGTGCTCCACAGTCTGAACAGAGGAGTCGAGCATCATTCATGTAATGAGAGAGGCAGCAGCTTGAAAGCCCACTCTGTAATGAATGCAGGCTATGCTGAACAAAGCATTCTCTTTAAGAGAATACCATTTCTCATTATCTAAGCATTAAACTGAATGCATGTAACGTTTCAGAAAACAAGCTAATGTTACATGAACAGCAAGCAAGATATAGTACATCTTCTCAAGAGAATATTTAGCGTAAATCAATAACATATATCAGTACACACTCTAAAAGTGAACTGACTGAACATTCTCAATTTTTTTGTTGACATAAAAGTACCAGTATTTATAAAATCTGACAATAATCTTTACCAGTCCAGACCAGATTTAGTGGTATGTATTTATAACATGAAATAGGAATTATAATTGAAATTTAAACAGGTGACAGTTGTGCAAGTGGAATTAAGTTTTAATTATAATACATTACTATTTGAAGTGACTCATTTAAATCATGCGTTGGACAATATTACTGTATTTGTTAAAATAATTAATGGTTATGTAAAATATTAAAATATGTTAATACTCTGAAATAACAATAAGAAAGAAGGCTACATGAGGCTAATTTATCCTACTTCATTCTTCCAAACCTACTTTACTTCTTTTTTCTTTTTCTAGCTGGTAGAAAACTATTTTATGTTGATGGCAAAGACTGAATGTTTTGTTTTGCAACAAAGTCTAATACAAGAATTAGTCTGTGAAGTGGATGGGGTTTAATTTTTCTCTGTGCCTGTTTTTTCAGATAAGTGTGCTATATTTGAATACTTTTAATTTCTTTTCTCAGCACTGAAGATGAAACCACCATAATTGTCTTCAGCAGCAAATCCTTTTACATTTTCCCTACAAGCTTTTATTTTCCTCACTTTAAGGGTACTTTTTCTTTTTTCTAAATTCTCTAAATTTCCCAAGACTGGCTAGGCTTTATGTGGACTTCTTTTTTTTCCCACTACATACAAAAAGGCCTGAGTTTAAAATACAGCCAAAATTTCAAAGCAGAGTTGAAGTTGCTTCGTATTTTTGTAAATATTAATTTCAAGCTGTACCAAGACAATGAAAGCTCCAAATTTAACGAGCCATGGAAATGTGCATTTAGGAAACAGTAGCTCCTAGATATTGCATGGGCCACATAACTTACATAACTCCATGGAAATCTTGACAAATACATACCCCTGAATGTCCTAAATATGATCAACATGATCTACTGCTCATTCCTGGAAAAAGGTAGCTTGCAAGGTCATATTTTTTCTTTAATACATATCAGTCCTCAGAGATCAAAAAAGAGATAATTCATTGTGAGTAGAGGAAAAAAAAAGGGTTGATTTACAAAGTTCTTTTGATCTACTTAAAGTCACTGTAATGAAAGAATTCCTGAACTTTTAAGAAATTAATTATTAAGCAGCAGATAAAAGATATCCTGGAAGTTTTGCTGGTTTTCTCTTCTTCCTGTGGAACTGAAATGTTGAGGAACTTAGTATGTATGTGAAAAAGCAATTGATTTTTCAGGTTTTGCCTCTTCCATCCCTCTTTAAAGAATAGCTTTCTCTAGACTCTGCTAATTTGGATTTTAGGACACTTAAGAGTCGAAAGAAAGTTTAATCACTGCTTTTGGTCTCTCTGTTACAATTCAGGACAAAATCCCTAACTTCTATTAAGCCTAATTCCATTACATAAATGGTACAGGTACGAGATAAACTGATTGTAGTTCATCCCTTTATTTCTCTTGCTCACCAGCATCATGTCTGAGGACTCATATTGCAGCTCTGTGATGGCAATGAAGGTCAAGAGAAGCCCACTGTGCTCCAGTGAAGGGAAACGCTCCATGCCTACCCCCGCCTCAAAAATGCATAGCAACATCCATTTACAAATATGCACATTGTTTGGGAAACTCAACTGAAAACCAAAGCAGCAGTACGTGATCTAGCTGATACTAGCAAACCTAGAGTAGGTATGCTAATGTTTCATTTGTTTAAGATTCTAACTTCTACACAAAAGCAGCCTTTAAATCCAGTGGTAATAAACAAGAAAAATATTTGCTTTGCCTCTAACGACTCTTCAAACTATGACTATAAGGGTTATGTATTAGGCTACTGAATACTCCTTTGGCCATCAGTGGAATGCTAACCATCTTTTCATTTTCCTCCTGTCGTCTGATTTTGCCAAAAAGTAAATAAAGCTCTTACTTGCTTTCAGAACAGGAATACATCACTTACATACAAAAGATACCAGTAGAAGTATGAAGAAAATTCAAATGATAGCAGAAGTAACTAGCAACAATTACAGTTAAAATACTAAATATGAATACAAAAATACTGCTCAAAACGCTTAGTTTGTTGGCAGTAATAAATATAAATGTAGCTATCTCTCTTTTATTCATTATGTCTTTATTCTGCAATTGAAAACTATTTTTAACTATTTATAATGACATTGGGGGTTGATTCACCACAATTTCTTTCCACCCACAAGCATTTATAATTTTTTCCTCCAGTAATTTTATAAATATAATGGTTGGGGTTTTTTTTTGCCTCATTTGTATTTGCTTATAAAATCCACACATCTTACTATATTTAAAAATACATATATATATACAAAAAAAGAGAGATCAGAATAGCACCCATTGAAAAGCTCAGTTTTAAAAAGTGCATGCTTATAGCAATTTGTCTTCCTTCTAATTCTGCAGATGCAAAACAGTTCAATGAGGGAACAGAGTGGGTAGTGAAAAACTTCTTATTCTACATTTAGAAATAGTGCGCTTGGCAAAGTAATGCTTTGATATTTAAGACCTTTCTACCTTCTATTATATGAATATGAAATATGAATGATTATTTGCTTCTCTTCTCAACAATGCCATTCCCAATCTAGCCTTGATCAAAGTGATAGAAAATCAGAATATAAATACAGTGTAATAAAAGTGCACAATGGATATTGAAGATAGTGCACATTTAAAGAAGTCTCCAAAAAATCAGCTCAAAAAACACCTGGAATATTCCTCACAGTCAGCTCATTTTTTCTTTAGTCACTGTGGAAAGCCAATATTTTTTACCTTCCAAGTCAAAAAAATACAATCTAAATACTAAACCCCATCATGCAAAAATATTCTGTCCCCAGTAAATGATCTTAACTGCTATAAAGACACCATGGTGACAACCTCAGCTTCCTTCCCTGAAGTAAAGGCCTTAAAAATTCTCATTCATGCAGGAATGTATACTAGAGATTACATTCCAGCATTTCTTAATTCAGAGACTATATACTGAGAAATAGAATGCAAAAAAAAATATGCATATGTCTGTTATTTTAAATCCCATAGTGGAAGGAATATCAAACATTTTATGCATAATTATGTCTGCATTAGTAACACCTGGCTGTAAGAAACAATACACAATGGACCTCAGACACTAGCAGTATCTTGTAGTATATTACATTTGATATATTTGATCTTTGATATAAAAATAAGATAATTATACTGCTGGGAAGTTTTCTGAGCTATAAAGTGCACAAAAGATCCAAAGCTCTGCAGGTCCTACTAATGTCTACACACTAGCAATACGGTTACCTGTGATTAGTTCAATAACCTACTTAGATAACCTTGCAGACTCATACCTCCACTTTGAGGTAAATGCTCCTTCAATCTATGTGCAAAATGGGCATGTATGCAAGGTATTAATTCAAGCCAGACTTTCTTTAAATTTAACTGAGTAAAAATATGATTTTATCCAATTTAACAGATATGCTCCCCTAAATGCAGAACTATATCTGCTTTTGTCACGGACATTCCACACACAAAACCAAAAAAACAGCTCAATGGTATTAAGAACATAGATCCAAGACTACTGAACAGAAAGGCACATTTTTTGGTTTATTGACTGTTTTGTTTTTAATCCTATATCAGGTTCCCATTTTCCATATAACATCACAATACTTTTTTGTCTCTAGCCCTCACCCATTAAATAAACTTTCAATAATTTATTCAAGTCTCTTTTACATCACACATAGTGCCCTTTCACTGCACTGTGTTCTCCAGTTGTTTCTTATGACTGGGTTTTGTCTGCTTTTCCTCAGGGGGGATATAGACTCTCTTCCCTGATTCTTGTGACACTTGCAGAGACTTAACCACTAGCAAAAGTGACAATAGGTTTAAACAAACAATGGAGAAGGAAAACAGTCAATAATCTCAACTGAAGAGCATCACAAAAATTACCCACCCTAAGAAAAAAAGAAGACTCCAAAAGATTATATATAATCTTCCTTACCAACCAGAACATGTGATATAAAGATACTTTTCCAAAACCTGAGTTTATTTAATTGTTTTCTGTGATTACAGTCTTATAATTAGTTCAGTGACATCAAGTGGAAGCAGCAATCTTAAAGTGAATGATTGAAATAACTTCTGGAATAGAAAGGTATTTAACAGTGGGTAAATCAGACTGTCTGTTTTCAAAATCCCATTCTAAATGCCACACTCAACCAACCAGAAAACAAACCTACCTTCTGTACCAGTGTGTATGATCAAGTGGGAAAAAACTTACAATTAAGTGACACCCCAAAAAACAGTTAAATTCCAAATAACTCAAGAAAACAGTAAAGTAAAACAGCAATTTACCAGCATTGCTTGGAAATATGTGGATGCAGTACATGTAGTTTAATAATTTGCTTACATGTATATGCACATATATATGCAAAAAATCAATAGTAAGTTGTATCTGTTGATATTACACATAAGCCTCAAAATACGTGTGTGTAAATATATGTACCCACGCAAATATACACCCATATACTAAAATGTGCTAAACAGATATGTATACGAATAAACACAAACACTGCAAGCACATACATTACAATTCAATCGTGCATAAAAATATCACCTTAATAGTATCTGAAAACAGTTGAAAAACTGGTGTAAAAATCATTAGTGTAAAACAAAAATAACCATTTATCTTCGTTGCAAATGTTTGTTAAATTCAAATGCCAATATTCTACTCCTTGGAAGAGTGTTTGTCTGCATGTGGAATTTCATGATAAAAAGCTTTAAAGTCTACGGTTTCCCTAGATAAACCCCACTGGTTTACTGATGCATGAATGCACTGAAATTGAATTACTGTACAACAGCAATTACTTTTCACAGTAGAGTTATAATGAGAATCAGCTTCACAATGAGCACCAGGCAGCTACAGCAAGAAAAGTTAATAAAAAGAAATCTCTTATTTGCATTTGCCACTGCAGCAAGCGTAGTTGCCTTAATGAAAAATAATCCTTAACATTCAATTTGCCAACTTACAAGTAAATCAACAATCATTTTTAAAGGATTCTCTTTACTTGCAAAGAAACACTAATAAAAGTAGAAATTCAAATGCATAGCTAAAGTTTTAGTAATAGTCTTTTGAATATTCCCTAGTATCTTATTTTTCTTTTGCTTTCTTTTTCACTTCCCTCAGTCTTCTTTTGATTTTTTTTCCTACTACACCATTAATTCAGAAAAGTAAAAGCACCAAATGAAGTTTGGATTCCTTTTTTTCACTATTAAGCTTGTTGCAGCAGTCATTTTTTTTACTGAGCATTATGGCATCATGCTCCATTCCTCTTCAGTTTCAAACAAGTGGAATCACTAAGCCTTTTAAAGCTTCTAAAACAATAAAACAAAAATCATAAATAACTTTAAATTTAGACTGATCAAGCACATTCCCATGCGTGAAACCACTGAAAGTCCAGGAAAAGCAAATAAGTAGCAAATGTTACCACGAGTAACAGTGAACTGTGCAAGACTCTCAAAGGAATTATTTGGGTTTGGCTGTAAAATAAAACTTACTGATGAACAACTCAGGAAAGATTTCCACTTATGCCACCTTCTGGGCAGTGAGATATTTCCCAATTTGATTGTTATTGTCTTAAATGGATACACCTACATTTGTCTCAGCTAGAAACAAAGCATTAGTGACATCAGATCAAAACCACTCTTCAGCAGTTTTAACTTAATTTCACAAATATTTCAAAATGAAATCTGAAGTTGCTTCTGAAAATTGAAGTATGGCAGTATTAGGAAGGAAAGAGTTAAACCAAATATCCTGAACTGACATAAATCTAAGGTAATAGTGAGCACTGTTGGGGGCGGGGGGGAAGTTGTTTGCAAGGGTTTCCATCAGTAAGTAGATGACAAAAGGTTATATAATTGGTTTAACACTTTCAGTTTTCCATTTATTTTGTGTATCTGACAGCACAAAAATAGGACAGCCTGTGATAGGATAATTGCATAGTGAAGGGTAATTCAAACAGTGGATGAATATTATAAAAATCACACTGAACCAACTAATCACTATGAAAAGCAATGAGACAAAGATAAAAATTCAACCAGAATATAAAGGGGTAGGAGGGAGAAGAGAGTTCAAATGTGATTAATGCTTTGAACAAGTTAATGCATTTGAAAGCAGAAAGCAAAACAAAAAAACAATGTCTTTTCAAGTCACCCTATTTCTAAATTTCCAGGTCTTTCTTCTTGGCCTTTCATGCAAATTAAACATTTTATATACTGTATCTTTCTGAATAATTGCCACAGATTGCTGTATCTGCTACAACCTGAAGTATGCTGATTAAAATGTTTTATCTAAAAAGTACCTTAAATCAAACCACAGATTTTAATGTCTGCTTGAAGCTCACTCAATGGGGAACATTGGAACATGTTTTCTAAGCACTTGGATTTGAACCCTCACAATGGTCACCCCATTATTTCTAGAGCTGAGAGACATTTTGCAAGGTATTCTTCAGTTAGTACTTACCCCAAAATTTCTGCTAGTGTATATAAGACGCTACCTCTGAATTCTAGATTTCAGTGCTCTTCATACAAGTTTCCATCAAAAGCTTATGTCAAAATTCTTTTATTTTTGAGGCAAAATGATAGATTATTACTTTGTCTCAGCATGGAACTGAGATCATAGGTCCATAGGAATTTGAACTCCTATCTACCCTCCCCAGACATAAGGAGAAAATTTTAAACATAAGTTATGTTTTTACTGAACATAAATGATAGCTCACAAACTCATATAGGAAACCAGTAGTCCAAGCCTAGTTTTACTCGTGTTTATCTACTGATGTTATAAATACTTTACACCTATTCCCTAAAATATTTCTGAATACTTTAGCATTTCCAATTCAACATCTTCAATCTCTAGTACAGCTTTCAGAGCAGAGCCTGAATTTTTATATACTTAGTTTTACACCATAGAACAAAATACCAGATTGATCTGCTGCTTACCCGCACGGCTTCAGACTTTTTATGGAACATTTCTTCCATATTCTTTGCTAACTTCTTCACAAGCTGAAGACCATCAATTTCTTCTATTGCAACATCCTTCTCATATTCTTTGTATTTCTGGAAAAGAAGAAAAGCAAAACAAAACAAAGAGTTACGGAAAAGTTATTCACAGTGAACTAGCTGAAATTTTGCAAACTAATTATTAGTTTCATATTACACTTTTGCTGACATTTTTAATTTATTTGATGTTTACTTCTGTGACAGAAGGCAGCTTTGTGCCAAGACACTGTCACAGGGATAGAACAACTGGGTTAAAACCAGAATTCCATTAAGAAAATGTAATAGAAATGTTTATCTTGTGCACTGTAGGAAAACAATAATTCCCCTTCACAATGTTTAAATTTCCCCTCCCCCCAATTGAACAGCAGGGGGGAAAAAAAGTAAAAAATCCTCATAGTCCATCAGAAAGAAACCATTTAAAAACAGTGATATCCTTGGCAATCCACTGTGCCTCAGCAATCTAGTATCCTCCTCAGCTGAACTTCCTGTAGATGTCTACTTCAGAGCTTTATAAATACTTACACTATGAATATTTATACTACAAGCTTATCTAGACATTCTTAACCTTCCATGCAAAGAAAACCCTAAATAAACCGTAAATATGAGACTTCATCCAAATGCAAGTAGAAAAGTATCCTTTATATGATATGTAAGAACATTACCTTATGGTCTCTTTTCACAGCATGAATAAATCTAAGCACTAAAAAAATATTCAAAATATATTAAAAACAATTTTTATCCTCATTTTTTCTGCACGTTAACATTTTTTTCTTCTTATGTTTTACTGTTTAATCAGTGCTTAGAATGAAGCTTGTAAGAATATAATAAAAAAGGCATCTAATACAGAGAACATTGCTATTTCCCATGATATTCCACTACTGCAATACTCTAAGAAGCGATGGCTTTCAGTCTAGTTATTGCTTACCTCTATCTAAAACATGTATGGTTGTAATGAACCAAGTACTTCCCATTACTGAATCCTTAAGCTATACACATAATTGTACCTTTGTGTTATTGTGAGGGAAGTTAAAATCATGCCTGGCTTCTGCTAGCTTTAGCTCTGTGTCCAAAAAATATATTCCAGACCTCTAAAGCAGACAGCAGAATACCTGCGTCAATAAAATGAGCTGGCATCATTAGAAAGGTTTATTATTAAAATTCACCTGTAGAATAATAATTATCTCCAAAACTTATATAACTCCAGAGAAACAAGGAAGAATTAAGGGCATCAAAACTAGGAGCTCAAATCACCTGGACAAATACTTAAATGATCAAAACAGTGAATAAGTCAGGACTGGTCATGTCCTGGCTGGTGATAGAAGCAAAGACTCTACTGAATGCCAGCGCATGTTATACTCATTCCTTCTGATGAAATTAATTTTCAGAGGCAAAGTGACACATTGGACTTGCCTTACACTTTACATTTCTCTGTAAAAAGTTGTGTGAATGTTTTTGTAAGCAAATAATATTTGGTAAAAAAAAAATCATTTGCAGATAATTTAATTTAGATTATTAATTGCATTAAGATTGTTAAAAAATACAAAATCAACAGTAAATATTGAGGACACTGAATTTTTTACATTCTGTAATTTCAGTAGCAATTTCATTTTTCCATACTATTTCACTTTATGAGGCTTCAGTCTATCAGCGACTTTAACAGTAACCTAACCAAAGTAAGATACCCCAAGCAGACCTTCTGCATTTCACTCCCTGGAGGCATAAGCAGGAGTTCTGATTTCAACTCTCCAAGTCCATTTAAGCCATTACTAAATTCACTACACTCCATTCTGAAATAATTCATTTAGGAGAGTACAGTGATTTGTCTAAAATAGAATATATTTTTTTTCTTAGTTACTGGAAAAAATGTAACACAATAGACAAGTAAATGTTCTTGTAAGAAATAATAACTGTGATGAGATGTACTAAATTAACAGTTAATTGAAAACATTCCCAGTTAATGATATCAAAGTCCCACAGAATTTGAAGCTTTGGAGAACGTAAAGCAAATGAAACAGTGTACACTGCCACAAACAACAATCATATTTATCATGTCAATAGATCAAGTACGAATTTGAATAATTTATTTCAAGCTGCATCTATTACACTCAACATATCAAGTTCTGATGCAAAGGGGTTGCTTCAGACCTGACCTTTGAGTTCTTAGAAAGTATTCTAAAACACATCACTTCAAGACACTGTTTTCAGGTCATCAGATTTATTGATTTAAGCTTTGCCATCAAGCGAAGAAGAACAGGTAATTATTCACCAAATTTCTTTGAGAGCTGAATGGAACAGTTGAAGTGAACAAATATCCTAGGCACAGAGAATCACACCATATAGTCTTCTAGGCTATCATGAGAACATATTAAAAAGCCACATTTCTCAATTTTGAGTAATGCTGGCCTTAAACCATGACACTAGTGCACTGAAAATTAATAATAACTCAAAATAAATTAGAAGATTTATTAACCAATAATTTATAATTATGCTCCTTCATAGTGAATAACTTCATTTTTTCCTAATTTAAATGCAAAAGATCCAACATAGAAATAAAAAAATAAAATCAGAGGAAACAGAAGATATTATTTAGGTTCTACTTGAAAAAAAACAGATGTCGTGTATGGTGCATAGTCAATTCCTGGAAACCTTTAAGAACATTCACAACAAACTAGGAGCATTTACTTGAGCTGCAAGACCTTGACAACCAAAAGGTTTACATAATAAGAGGTTTACATAATAATGTATGTTTTACATTCAGTATTTCATTGCCATAAAAATCCTTCTATTATTATTTCAGCTATCAGTGGAAGATTCTAAAACAGGAGAAATTATGTGGTTGGAAAAACATCAACTGCTTTTAGTATCCTTGTACTCAAGTGATTGTGTCAGGAAGTAAGAGGCATCAATTTAACTTATGCATGTCTATGTACTTCCTCTTAGTACTGAATGTGCATAAGACAAGGAATTTAGATTCAATGTAAGAAGTGGCTGATTTCATATCAATGCAAAAAACCTGAATCACAGCAGGTAGTGAAAAAACAAAACCACACTAAAACTACATCAAAGGATGTCATTAATAATGAATTATCTTCCTTTCACTCCAGAGGCTGTAATGTGAAGACTCTCATCATTTCCCTACTACTAGATTTTTACACATTAAGTGTTTTTATTTAACTAAATTAGCTAAAATAGCAAAGAGATAGCCCCTTGGAAATAAATTTGAAATAGTTTTAAAATGAAATTATTTATTTTAAGGTGATCTTGAGAAAACAACAGTGTGACACTACAGTTGTAATTAAGCAAAATGCTGTTAAAGACAGTGGTGAAAAAACTAGATTTCAGGCCAGGATGTTCTTTATATTCCAGACCTGCAAACTACCTTGGTAGTACTGCTACTCTGGATGGCTTTTCTAAACAATGCCCTATATAACCATTTCCCTCCACTGTAAAAAAAAAGACTTTTTTTTTTCAATATTCCATAATTTTCTTCCAGTAAAAATACTGAAAAATTCTTCACATGTGTAACATAACCAGTGAAACATTTCAACTGCTATTAAATAAAACAGCCTTAGCTTTGCTATAAATAGTTGACTTGCATAACAAAAGTGTATGGAAGAGCCAGAGATGCACTTCTTTTTTCATAAGTGGATTTCCAACTGTGTGGAAGATGGAGCAGACACAACTTCTGATTTGCTGAGTTATAATAATAAAAAAAATACTTGGAATGCTGACTCATTCTGCTTGCAAAAATTAGCGTTCAGTAAGAAATTCTCCTGAGAGACAGGAACATTTATCATTTGAGAAAGCACACAAAAGAATACATTCTTTCTTCGGTATCTGTTTTGCCAGATCGTTTCACATAAGCACCAGAAAAAGGCAGACAGTACTTCACTGTCAAAACTTCTACCACTTTTCATGGATTTACGTGTGGAGACTTTTTCTTGTGTGGTAAATTATCATCTAGAAATTACATTCCAGAAAGCAAACTATACAAAAACTGAAGTCTGAAGTGTTTAATGCAAGCCAAGTATTTTGCACTGAAACAGCAACAACAAGCACACACACATCCCAGCAAACCAGACACAAACCAAACCAAAACCAAATTAAACACCACGCCATACAGCCTGAGTGACCAAGGTAGGACAAGAAATTCCCTCTTGAAGCAAGACAACTTCAGAAAGAAACCAATTGCTACAGTTTGAATTTTTTCTCCTCATTTGTTTCTTCCAAAAGAAACTTATTTGTGGTCCTATTTGTATCTACTTCTATCAGCTCCTATCAAAATCAAGATAACTGCCTTTATGCTGTATATAAAAACATTTCAAGTTACTTACGAGCGTGTGAAGAAGAATCCTTAGTCTCAGTCTTTTGACAAGTCTGTGGGGGCTTTGCATATGTGCAGACCACTACAACCATTTATGATGAAAAGTCTTTCTACTCCCTGGGATTTTCAGGGTCAGTAAATACCACTACCATTCTGATTAAAGAAAGGTATTTACTCACTCAACAGGAACTTTGTAGTAAGTCTTTAGAAGTCATCTGTCAGTTTGCTTGCATACTAGGAACTGATATACGCCTCTAAGGTGTATGCATAGCTATAGCTTGCAGAATTGTACATATTCTACAAATGTTGCTATTTGAAAGGTTTTCTCACATACATGTTTTACATACATATGTTTATATAGCTTTTTCTTTTCATAATGAAAAAGCAGAACCACACGCAAATGGAAGATCAACTATCTACTGAATCTACCCACTGTTTCCATAAAAAAAGTGTTTACTCCATGCCATTCGAAAAAAAAAAAAAAAACAAACCAACCAACATTAAAAAAAATCCCAAACAAATAAAAAAAAAAAAAAAATCCACCCCACACCAAAACCACTTTCAGATGTTCATGCCTCAACATTGCAAATATGAGATTACAGAAACAGGCTCTTCAGCTTAAATCACCAAACTCTATTTCAATTAATATCTACTGCCCAGTAGAAAGGCCATGCAGTGCTCTGCTTGAACCATTTAAACTTGCTTCACGCTCTCTGCCATGTAAGTTCCTACAGTGACTCCCTTTGGTGCAATAGTGCTGAAGTGCTGCAAGAGTTAATTGGCTCATTAGAACTATTTTAATTCTGTTTGAGATGCCCTGATAATCAAATGTAATCAACAACTGAGGCTGCAAGGCTGCAAAAAGCTTACAGCTAATACAGTTTGCAGCTCTCAGTGTGGTTTCTTTAGTAACAGAATCACCAGCTATGTCAGTCTTAAAGAGTTCTGTCTTACTTAATTCTTAACCCCTAAACCCATAGATATCTTCACTGATGTTGACATTCATACCCAAAGTAACCTTGGATTTTTAGGTCAAGATCATAGAATCGTAGAATAGTTAGGGTTCGAAAGGACCTTAAGATCATCTAGTTCCAGCCCCCCTGCCATGGGCAGAGACACCTCCCACTAAACAATGCCACCCAAGGCAATGTCCAACCCAGCCTTGAACACCACGAGCGATGGAGCATCCACAACTTCCCTGGGCGACCCATTCCAGTACCTCACCACCCTTACAGTAAAGAATTTCTTCCTCATATCCAGTCTAAACTTCCCCTGTTTAAGTTTGAACCCATTACCCCTTGAGTGTAGGGATCAGAAGGTTAAGTATACACTACATATTTATGCATCAAGTGTTTTTTCTTTCAGTAACCTATTCCTCATTGCAAGCTAAAATAAATCTCACATTCATTTTTTTGTACTTTTCTCATGGTGTAATGATTTTTTATGTGTATGTTATTTACACTACTGCACAAAATTTAAAAAAAATGACATTTAGGCTGGTTCAAAAACACCTAACTCCTAAAAAGAGCTCTTGTGATTTTCAGTTTTGGTTTAGGGTTTTTTTTGGGGGGGGCTGGTTTGTTGTTTGCTGTTTGTTTGGGGTTTTTTTGGGGAAGAGGAGTTACTGTTATTTTGGTAAGGGGTTTGTTGTTATGGTTTGGGTTTTTTTATTGTTATTATAAAACCCATACCCTACCATTTATATGGAGCAAACTGACCATATAGTCACTTCAGGTGCTGCCTTACTCAGCTAACAGTTCTGTTGAAATTTGAGGTGCTATGCACAGAGCAACGCTTTCCATTATTAATGAAATCTGACTGGGCTTTTGAAATCAAAGCTAACAATATAAATGGCTTTTGATGCGGAAAACCCAATGCAGCAACTTGTAAGACAATATTATTTTAAAATAACACTCATGTCCAAATTAATGGGACTAAACCAGCAAAAGTTCAAACCTTATGTGACTCAAGTTCTTGCACTGCTTTACCACACTGGCACACATCCTTTCTCTGCATGTGAGATTGTAGAGCAATTCTCAGCAGAAGACTTAAAACTACACAGCACAGCCCCCAATGCTTCATAAGAAGTGAGGGGTCGCTAATTATTAATTACCTGTTGGAACAAACATGAACTTGAAGCCAAATAAAAAGCAGTCTCCAGAATTACATGTGTGTGAGAGTGGGAATATGAGCTTTCTCACAGAGCAAAAGGGTATTCAGATGGCACTACCATAGCAGAGATATCAGATACAGGTGGTGTGTTCCTCTAATAGACTCATAGGCAAATCTCTTCTTAGCAAGATTATCCAATTATCACAGTGACCCTATGGTAGTATAGGAGTGGTTTTTAAACTAGAATGCCACCATTATGTTGTTATTCTCTGGTCCTCCTTACTCTAAAACTCATTCAGTTGAGCAACTTTAAAGGCTTTAAGAAAATAAACAATAGTAAGAGTTTTGCTTTGTTGCTGATGGCTGGGGAGCATTTATAAACAACATTATTTTAGTTCAGAGCTGGTATAGAATTTTTCATCCACAGAGTTCCTAAAGACTCTATAAAAGGAGTATCTATGACAATCTCTATTCTGTACGTGAGGATATTGAGATATAAATAAATTCAGTGACATGCCCAATGTTACACAACAGTTCAGAACTTGGTTACTCTTCCAGTGCCCTACCCAACATACCACAGAAAACTTTTTTAACTTCAGCTTAATCTACATGGAAAGATGAGTCACAGAAGCACATTTCTCCTCAGCTTGACATTAGAGAACTCCTTGATAATTGAGAGTTTATGTTATACCACACTACACACTCCTATTAACCTTTACTGAACCTCTTTGTGCTGACGAAATCCATCAGTGACCAGTGTGATGGCACGCATTTTCTTTTATGCAGAGAAATTTTTATTCACTTCATCAAATGCCTCCAAGGGGCGCTATATTAGCCTGTCATGTTTGACTGTTACCACACAGTGTTGTACAAGCAACTACTGTTGCCTCAAACTCCCATTTAGTTACTTCATAAAATACATTTGAAAATGCAAAATATTGAGATATTTGTGGCATACTATTTTACTATTATTATCTACTCAAACCTGTATCAGGTGTTTTATAGCCATCTATCCCAGCTCTCCTGGGAAATTTATTATCATCAGCAACCTTGATAAGGATAGTTACTGCTTCCCTTGCAAAATAATTTACACACAATGTAAGTATCTTGCAGTCACTGCAAGGGCACTATATCTGCAGTATAATTAATCTTTACAAATATATTTACTTATCACCTCTTTTTACCTCAGTGCTACATACCAATGCTACAAATTCAAATCAGATAAAGCATTAAGCTGAACAGTAATGAAAAGCAAACAAACCAAACAAACCAATTCCTGATTCAGCAATATTCCTCTGCTCTGTGTGTGAAACGTCACCACACAAGATCTCTTTTCAAACCTTTGTGCAACTAGATATGTGTAGATATATCATGTAAACAGCAATAACAACAGGAGTCTTGAATATATACCTGTTAAAAATAGTGAGCTAGTGCAGAAAGATACAGGCTACTCAACAATACAGGGTACTTCTCATCAGAAATAAAATTTAAAAGCAGCAGTGATATTGATGATGCATAAATTGTAATAGCCTCAAATAAAAAGATAAGGAAGTTATCTCCAGGAATTTTGAGTGTTTGCTTTCTAAGACTAATTCACTACTTGAAGTAGTTAATAAGCTGCTGCTAAATAACCATCACCAAAAATGGGTGATCCAAATAACAATCTAGATAGGTGATCTAGTTCTAAGCAGTTGAACAGAGGTCAGGAATGCACTCCCATCTTTCCCTTTAACAGAGCTGCTCTGGGTCAGGGCTAACACGAGTAATAAGAAGCATTGGAGGTTTGCCTTGCTGCTGCGTCTACTTGCATTGGCCAAGGGGACTTTGAGCTCTTTTGCAAAGGAGTGCCAACTCACCATCTTCTCCAACTATAAACTCAGTCATGCTGCAAATGGTTGAAAGAGCCAATTACTGTCATGTAAATTCCTTTAGGCAGCTGAAACATCTTCACAGGCCAGTATGGGTGTTTTAAGAGCTAGTTAACCAAGGCTATTAAAAACTGCTTTACAAATACATTTTACAGCAGCTATGTTATTATACAGAACTTTGCTTCTATTTTAGAAGAGAACATAAAGCCCCCATTTAAACCAAGAAAGAACATTCTAGAACTACCCTGGAGACTCTTCTATCCACACCAACATACTTGATATTCTGAAAACTCACTAAAATGAACTACTTTAAATAATGGACAAAAACCCCACAGGCATAAATCTGCAGAATCACAGTAGGACCCAGAAGAAATGTTCATGCAAGGCAAAGCCAGCTTTACATTTTCCAGTGAAAGCAAGTATATTAGAAGCATGTACATCTAATCTGCTTCTCACAAAAGTCTGAAGGAACATGAGAATGCAGTCCTTTCATCCTGGACAGTTATTCTGAGTCACTGAAGATTAAGAAGCATGGATCTTGAAAATTTACTATTTTCACCAATTTCTCAGCTAGGATAAGATACTGAAACATTGTCTTTTGTACACCAGCCTGCATCAATCTTCTCTGAAAACTTTATGGTTACTGGATAAAAGGGCAACCGAAAGAGAGAGCTTGCTGGAAAGTCACAGGATACATCCACAAATTAATTCAACAGACTTTCAATGTTTTTTCTCATTACACTTCTTTTTACCACTGCATGTCTCTCCCTCCTTATTGTTCCATTTCTGTGAACCTATGCTTGCCTTACACCCAGTTGTTGTTCGGGTTTTAGTATTTCCACATCCTTTTATTAAACAATGCTCATTTTCAATCTGGAAAAAATAAGACAACTCAAGACAACTGTATCCCTACTTTCCAAGGTTGCCTCACAGACAGCAATAAAATAAAATGAGCAAAAATGCAAGCTAGAGACAATGTGTAGACACAAAAGATGGAGCGCATTCTGAAGACAAATCTTTGCTTAGCAATATCCATGTCTTGTGACAAGATTTAAAAGCACTGCTCATCTAGAAGAGCTAATGGTTATTGTTCCTCAGAAAAAGAGGCCTGTAATCTCTTCTTGGGACACAAACTCTGCTTGCAATTTGCAGCATTCTCTATAACTCGCATTCATTTGCTTAGATAATACTTCTAAAACTTTGCTGTTTGCCTTGTGGGGGATCTTCAACATGAACTCTTAAATGGGCTTTATTTCATTGTTGGTCACTTTGAAGGACACAGCATTGATCACTGCTGCTGTATCTCATTGTTGCACTTATCTGTATCCACCTGATAAAAGTATTTATATTGGTTCAGGATTTTAGACAGGTATGAACACTATGTATCAAAGTGGACTTACAATAACAAGAAAAAGAACATCTGAACTCAGGTGCATAAATTTAGGCTTCTGATTCTTCATTTGATTACTGAACATGAAAAAACATTTTATTTTCAAAAACCCAAACTCCCCTCAATCATATCAAAGCCAGCAATGTCAGTATGTTCTCAGCATCTCTGAAAATCAGACCACCTGCATGTACATGGTCTGTGTGCAGATGTCTTGAGGAGAATTCAGCGAAATAACTATAAAACAAACAAAAGCCCCAAACAAACAAAAAAAGCCAAAATAAATTGGAAACCAAACAATAGTATTTGGCACTGCCTGGAAATGTGAAAACCCATTTGTGGTTTTGCCACGCAAGCTAATGCTTTTCACTTTCTATGTGATTCTCGGTCACTTATAAAACTTCACAATAAACAGTACATTTAGGTAAAACAGTATTTTCTTTGAAAGTGATTTCTTTTAAAGCCTCATAAAACTAACTGGTAAGCACAAAGAAAAAACAGGAGTTAAAGTTTGAATGCCAAACCACATTCAATCTAATATTTACTAATTGCCTTTGAAAGACTGTAACATGATATAAAGTAATGAACTGTATAACACAATGTGCCCAGATCTTTCTCTCTTTGGATCATTTAGCTATAAGGCATGTATTCTTTGACTGGCATGCTGTTAGATCCCAATGTGTTTTTTCCACTCATATTTCTTTTTTTTTCTCCCTTGCATTTAAAAAAAAAACAAACTTGAAACCTAGTTAGGAAAAGGATCTGTGCATTAAACAAGACACACACCAAAACCACAGCCAGAGCTGTTTGTAGCTCTTGCTTTGTTGCAGGTTTTTTGTGTTGTTTTTAATGAAAACTGGATTAATAGCCTTAGTATCATATCACACCTACGCTACTGCATAAGCAAGTATTCCAAAACATCACTACAATGAGAAAATAAACACACTGCACAATTTAAAATTATTCAGAGAGGAGGTGGAATATCAGCCTCAAATCTCAGTCCTCATTTTCCTCTGAAAGCAGAAGACATTTGATTATGGGCACACCATTCTCTAATATCATCTTCATCAAAATATATGTCCAAAAATCACCAGATTCAGACTATTTACTTACAAATTTGTAGAGTCTCATGTCTGTATTACAGACTTCTCTCACCAAAGAGAGACAGATACCAAACAAGAAAATAAGTTGACTACTAAGCTGTTAGATTTTTGTGCACTTTCTGTATTTGCATGTATTTGATCGGATTAGTGATAGCTTGAATCATATGTACAGAGATGTTTATTTAGTTTTCATCTGATACAGTACTAGAAAGTTTTTGTAACTTAGAAATTCATTACGTTACCAACAGTGTTCATCTTGTCTAAAAACATAAAGCATATTACATATAGCACTATGACAGCTCATCACCATAGTGTATAGAAATGAGCCATCTAAATCTAGAGTCTATAACAGAAGGCATAAACTAATACATTTGTCATCAAAAGTATGAAGCGTTTGCACTAGAAAGAATGCAGCAACAGCTTTTTTTTGCTTGGTCAATAAACCACTACTAATGATAATATATCTATGAATTAAAGTTGCATCAAACTGCATATCAGAGAACAGAAGCCATGAATAATAGTCAAATCAATACTATGAAGTCGTAAAGAATACAGTGTGCTCTCCTGCAGGCTAATGGTAATTAATTTACTTTCACTCCCTTCACACATGCGAGGAAGCTAGTAGAAGAATATTTTAATCACATAAAAGTTGTTAATCAGAAAAAAGACACACTTCTCTCCTTACTGTATCTTTTCTCTGTTCATATGCTTAAAAAAATTATTTGCACACATCTAGAGAAAACAGATTGTGGTTTAGGAGCGTATGCATCTATGGCTGATATTTTCAAATATTACAATTTGAAAGTTTGCTTCTTAAATGATCTTGTTGGCATATTCATTAGTATGAACAGCTGATGTCTAAAATTGTGTTCCTGCAACACAAATACTCTACTAGGTAACATATGTATAGATCAGTTTTAAGCATTATGTGGTTCATTACACCATAATAGAAAGCCTTAGCACTGAAAAATTATGTTTGCTTAATTTTCAGGTTTAGTTTATTTTATTCAACCTTCACTAGTTAATTAAATAATGATTTTTTTGCAGTTGAAAAAAAAAACCCCAAGATCTGCAACTAGTAGAGGCATCCTCATCTCAGGAAATAAAAAGATTTAGTGGTCGTTTTACTTTGAAGGACTGGCCCTAAAGCAGCAAGCCTCTAGGAGAGGAAGCAAGATAAAGCTGCTGGTTCTCTGGTTTTAAAATGAGTGCCACTGCTTTCTCAAGAAGACAATTTTAATATTCATTGTGTTTTAATTTTTTTAAGTACTATTTTTGTACAAAGTAAACTTACATTGCTACAATTAACAGTTCATTTTCACAAAGACATAATTAAAGTTTCCATTTTTAAAACATATTCTTCATTATAATAACAAAGCCATCAGCCAAATACTACTGCTTTACTGATAAATAAAAATACACAATTTCACTAAACCTCAGGACATCAAACAAAGCCACCTGAATCACAGGTTACTGCCTGTCAATCCATTGATTAATTCTTCTCTGCCCACCACAAAGCAATGACCTTTGTGAACTGCATTCAAATGTCTAAGAACATCAGAATTAACATATACTCAAGTTAAAATCGCAAGTATTCTGCCTGCTTCAATAGAACTAAGCACTTAAGGCAATTTATGTGTGAATTGGCATCCCAGCAGTCATTCTGCTAACACACCCTTATGTAGTTTTGCTAAACTCATGTAATCAAGCTCAAAAAATATAACTTCAGATTGACCTTGACCTTTGACTGTTTACCGGCAACTGTATAAAAGATTCATAATGTAAGGGCACATCTCATTCTTGTGATCTTTCTAAAAAAGTTTTGCTGTGAAAGAATGTAGTGCGTATAACCAAGGGCAAAATACTTCCAATTTCCAACACCAGATTTTGTGATATTCACCAAGTGAAAAGTTGTAAGAATTATTTAGATGCTTGTCAAACTCCACATTGCAATATAAACACCCTGAATTTATTTGCACAATTTCTCCTTTCACTAAAATACCATTATCCCTTTATTATTACAAATGTACAAAGATCGGTGTACAGCAATAAAATATAATTGTGGCAACTGGATATTCTGTTTGCATTTGGAGGTACAGCAGAGCCAGTGCTGCCTGCTCAGGACTGCCAGAGGCATACATCTGTTTGTGCAGTTCTAGTTGAGTAGTTTAAGGAATGAAGTATCACCTCATTACAGAACTGCCATGTATGAGTGAATTTGTGGAGCTTGCCCTCCTCACAGTCAGACAATTCTAATCTTGCAAACCACAGTGGCAGCCCTGAGATGAAGTGTTAAGCTTACAGGCCTCATCTGTACCATCACCTACATACTTAAACCCTGGCCATCCATTTCTCTGTCATTTCTTTGTTCCTGAGGTGCCTGAATGCATAATAGCCACTAGCAAAAGATGTAAGATATCTTTAAAGACTGAGCAAGAACACCATCTACTTTTTTTTAAAAAAAACCAAACTGAAAACAATTCACAAGCACCACTTTAATCATATCTCACACTACTCATTTTTTCTTTACACTAGATTCCTACCCATACTACCATGATGGAACCTGTTACAATAAAGCCAGTAATTTTATTTTATATTAACTTTCAAGGTTTACATAGAAATCCCTAATCTCCGAGAAATCTCTGGAAAAGCTTGTATTCCTATTACAGTTGGAAAGGGTTCTGGTAATTGAAAATCTTGTGGCATAACAAAACCAGCTTTGTATTCAACCATTCTTTTTTGATATTGTCGTGGTTTAAACCACTATAACTCACCCAGTTCATTCATCCACTCCCCCCTCATTTTTTCCCCCCAGCTCCTGGAGGGATGGGAAGGAAAATCGAAAGAATGCAACTCCCACAGGTTGAGATAAGAATAGTTTAGTAACTAAGGTATAACACAAACCACTGCTGTTACCACCAATAATAATAAAGACAAGGGAAATACAAGGGAAGAGAGTACAACTGCCCACCACCCGACACCAAGCCCAACCCAGCAGCGAACCCCTCTCTTCCGGGTCCCTGCTCTTGTTTTTTTTTTACATCCTGGGCATGACGTGCTGTGGTATGGAATACCTCTTTGGTCAGTTTAAGTCAGGTTTCCTGTATCTGCTTCCTCCCGGCTTCCCCTCCTCCCTTGCAGAGCATGAGACTCAGAAAGTCTTTGGTCAGACCAAAACATTACTAAGCAGTAACTGAAACCTCGGTGTTATCAGCGCTGTTCCCAGGCCAAAAGTCAAAAACACAGCACTGCACCAGCTACCAAGGAGAAAAATGACTGCTACTGCTAAACCCCAGGCAGATATCATCAGGCAAATCAACAGAGTTTCATTTCAGTTACAAAATATGGGTTGTTGCCCAGTGGCTTTAAAAAAAAAGCATCAAAACCAGTTGCCTTTAATTCCTTCAAAGTAAAGCTCCCATATAACATTCATTTTCAGCAACACAACTCTTCTTTTTTTATTATTTCATGAATAAGGTACTGTCCAGGGTTCAGCAGTAGCAGACATTTTTCTCTTTCTTAGTAGCTGGTGCAGTGCAGTGGTTTTGACTTCCAGCCTGGGAACAGTGCTGATAACACCAATGTTTTCAGTCGCTGCTCAGTAATGTTTACTCTGACCAAGGACTTTCTGAGCCTCATGCTCTGCCAGGGAGGAGGGGAAGCCGGGAGG
>JAOEHX010027902.1:0-11104 GCA_025448015.1 Bolborhynchus lineola | reverse complement strand
CTCCTTTTGATGCAGCCCAGGATGCGGTTGGCTTTCTGGGCTGCAAGTGCACACTGCCGGCTCATGTTCATTTTTCCATCTAATGAAAGGGGAACTCAACAGATCCAGGACAATTAACTATTTTAATAGAAGAATCTTTTGTATATTTATTAGACCACATTTATAAGAGAGTAAATTAATGAGTAACGATTTTCGTTTGAATGGTGCAGTTTGCTTTTAGCTCTGGAAACATAATTCCACTTAAGTCAGTCATCTTATATATACAGTGTTTTTCACACCAAGTATTTTCAAATATCATTTTAATAAGTAACACTGTCAAATGTAGAGGCTTGTATAGAGCAACATAGTTAAATATATAATTACATCCACACAAATAGAGATAAATTTATATAATTTATAAATAAAAGTCATCAGTATTACTTAATAATTTGCTGAGTCCAGAGACTGTTATTTCCATTACCTGTGACAGAAGTGAAGAGTTGCTTTATTTATTGTTTTTTAACAATAGTAAAGCTAAAAAGAGTTTTAAGAATTCTAATTAAAATGTAATAGCTTTAAAATAGTTTATACTGAAGGAAGAAAAAAATGCCAACCTTTTCTGTAGTAAAAAGTGAAGTGAAAGAGTGTATTCTGTGCCAAAGGCTAGACTACAACCTGTCCACTATTTGGTTTGGGTTTTTGGTTTTTTTCTGGTTTTTTTTTTTTTTTTTTTTTTAAACATATGACAGGAATAGGTGGAGTTTAAAAATGGTGTAAAAAAACAGTAATGAGGTATTTATTTATTGTTTTTTTTTATTTCACATCATAGATGAGTTTGCTTTCAGAAAGAGTACCTACTCCTGTAACTGGTGTGGACTCAATTTCATCAATAAGTCTAGAGTCAAAAAACAGGTAAGTTAATACTTAATTTATATCCATGCTTAATTGTTGAACACGCACTGCCTCTTTGTCCACAGCTGAGGCATGTTAATTACCCTTTGGTTATTTTTTTTTTCCCCAAAAGCATAGTGGTTGGTAGAGTGAAACTGTCCTGGCATAGGCCTTAGTAGAGTTACAAAATTGTTCTTGACCTTTCACAACTTTCTTGGCTTACAGGAGTGTGTATAATCTATATAAAATTGACTTACGGTTGATTCTTTCTGACTACAAAAATTGGCTTGATGAAAATGTGAATTAGAAAGCATAGAACAAAGTGCCTGTCTGAGTTTATCTTATGGCTTTAGTGTGGTGGTAGTCTAAAATGCTGTTCTGCTGAATGGTATTGTACACCTTCACAATATTATGTAGCAAAAAATGCCTTATGCATGATAAGTGAAAGTCATCCTTCCTTTTATACAAAAACTTAATGTCCTTTTATAGAAGTTTGTGTGCATTAGGATGAGAAATAGCAAATACCTCACAAATAATGAGGTATTTGTGAGCCTGAAAATTCAGGGTGACGTTGGTGTTAGTGCAGAACCTCGTTAATTAACTAGATTCTTGTTTATACTTTACTATAGAGTTCATGTACAATTTGCAAAGATACCTCAACAGCTCTAGTCTGTGATGGTGGCATGTGAACTGATTATAGCAACTCAAATCTAGTGGCAGAAAGAAATCTAGTATGCAGAGCTCTGACTGAGAAGGCTGTAACTAATCATTACCAGTGACATAAAATACAGTTTTTACCTAGTATCTAGATTTTTCATTTAGCTGTGGAACAAGAAAGCTGGGTCTTTTCTGGGTGAAATTTTTGCTTCTGAACATGACATGGCAGGGATTCTGCAGAAGTGATTAAAGCTTGGGGCAGTGGTTGACTGCTTATGAGGAAAGCTGCCTGCTGCTTACTGGTGAGAGGAATCAAAAATGGGGAATGGGAACAGAATTAAAGATGAGAATCCACTTAGCAAGTGCTAAGAGAAGCAGAATCACAAGAGTATAATGGTACCTGCAGGGATGGTACCTAGTCAAAGGTGATGTAATTGCTTCACTTTTCTTTATCGGGGGTAGAATATTTTGTAAGGCAGAGGATATCATTATGAACTGAATGAAGTTCATTCTTGCAATTGCTGTCCTTCCTGCCATGTCTGTAGAAAATAGGTTCCATTTATTGTTGTTAGTACAGGAATGTATTTTCTTTATATGTAGCATTTTAGTTTCATTATTCTGTACTAATTTTTAGAAAGTGCTTTATCTCCTCTAATGTGAGTTTTTTAGTTCCTCATAGTCTTCTTATGTTGGTGCCTGTTTTGCTAGTTTGTAACTGCCACATTAAAATCTCAAGATTTGTCTAGAGTCAGATAGTAAGTCATAAGTATATTTAAAGTTGGCATAGGTCTTTTGGGTACCCTGTTGTTTCGTCTTTCTGTTATGTGTTCCTAGTTAACCTTAGTTTTGCCAGGATGAGTTTAAATGTTTGTAGAAAATACAGTGTGATACATAAGTTTCCCAGATGCTTTTTTTAAAAACCGATATAAACGTTGTAAGCATAGAGTCCAGGAAATGAAGTGGTGGTATTTTTCGAAGTTAGAAATTGTGGTCTGAATTTTTTCCCCTTTTTTACATACCTTTTGAAATTCTTATTTTGCTACTCTTGCAGTTTGTTATGGGAAGAGACTTTGTTAGATGCCTTGCTAAATTTTTCTGCCACACCCAAAGGTCTATTTCTGCTTCATAGTACAGGTGCCATGAATGACTGTGTGAACTTTATGTTCAGCAGTTTATCAAAGAAACTCCAGGTAAGTATTACAGAATCTGTCTGTACAAGTTTTACTTTCTTTAAATGGTTATAATAAAATGAAAAAGGAGGAAAATAATAAGAAAAAAATTCAGAAGCCTCTTTATCACTTTCTTTCCCCTCCCCCCAAATTAATTAAAATGTAGATTATCTTTGATATTTGTACTACATTGGTTTAAGTTTATTGGATGTTACTCATCTTCAGATATAGATGTTTATTTTTCAGACATTTTATTGTAAAGTTTGAAATGCTAGGAATGTTTTGTTGTAAGTGTAAATTTTTTTTGATCATCTTGTTTGATGTTAAATCTAGATATGCTAGACAGTACTTGAAATGCACATATCATGGGAAGGAAGATAATGTTACTGACATCCTAGTGAATGTGAGCAAAAACCATGAAACCAATATTTTTATTCTTTGCTGATGTTGCATGTCTCAACCATAGTAGTTTGTATTTGAATTTTTCGAAGATGCTTGATAAAGATGTTTGTTTTGGAATCTGACCTTGGTAAGTCTTTAGAGGCTAGTTTCTCTGAACTGTTCTCCAAGTCTAACCATATAGTGAATTAAATTCTGTAAACAAGTGTAGGAAAGATCGATATTTAAGAGATCATCAGAGAGTTTCATGCTCTCTGAATAACTAACAATGAACTTTATATTTGTTACTAACAGGCAAATGAATATGAAGAGTTTGGTAATCAAGTGATTATTACACAAATGGCAACAACACCATGTGGTGCAGTAGCTCTGCAGAGTTCAGGTAAATTGAAGAATGGTATTATTTTGAGTACTTACCTGCTGTAGTCTTGCATATTGGAAAAAGACAGAATGATGTTAAAAAAGATCCACTGCAGGGAATAATACTGCTTTATTAGCAAAGAATGCCTAAATGTCCATTGATTTCTTCTTGATGGAGCTTTATTATTTCTGTTATGTCATCCACTTATCTTGATGCAGCGTTGTATTTGTTCTGGTTCAGTTTGTCTTTTTTATTTCCTTAAATCAATCAAAATCTTTACTCCATTGGTTTGGATTTCCAGAAATTTCCTGTATATGCATGAAGATATCTACATCTGTTAAAAAAAAAAAAAAGTTCCTTACAATTTGCAAGTGATGCTTACTGATCTACAGATCAGAAGTGATAACTGTTGATTTGTGTAATTTATTTGTACTTTTCCATGGTTACTGAGTGCTGAAAGAGTGAGAAACTGCAAAGGCCTGAATGTCATTGGTGCTCTTATACAATAATGAGATGCAATTCAGATTGAATTGACAGTTCTTCTTGTATGTCAACCCATACCACAAAGTCCCTTCAGATTCATATCCAGATACCTCAACTGTTGCCATACCACTCAATGGTCTAGGTAGTCGTTATGTTAAAACTAGAATCGTGCAGTAAAGTAAAGCTACTGTCTTAAGTTGTTAAGGAAGTCCATGAGGTACAAAAGTTGCCAAGTATCTTTTGAGTATCTAGAAGTGGCTGATGTGTAATTAAAGTGACTTGATGGAAAGACTCAGAAATGTAGGCAAATTCTGACAGGAATTCAAGGAGACTGCTTGTTGGTTATTTATGTCTCTGGGGTCTTTCAGAAAGCAGGGAGCAGATCTACTTAAGGAGTAACCATCTTGTTTATGGTTCTCAGCCAAGTTGCTTCTTATAGCCCTTGGCATCAAAGACAAAAGCAAGCATTGTGTTTCAACCCTGAAAGGAGGTTGTGTACTGGATGTGAAGTTTGTATTAAGGACATAACTTAGGTTAGTCATCTAACTCTGAAATCTCCAAACCTTTCTCTTGTATTTTAAAAGGTAACGCTATGAAGTCAGCTAATAGTGCTTCTCTTAAAAAGATTTCAGTCTTTAACTTTTGTGGTATGTTTTCATTTATTAATGAGTTATACTAAATCTGTTTTTTTTTTTTTTTTAAACCACAGAGACAATGCTAGCTAAGCCTTGATCTATAGCAGTTAACTTGCTAAAAGTCAGCAGCACATTTATGTGGAAGATACATTAAGTAACATCCTTCTCTAGTATAAGTCTTTGCAAATTGTTGCTGTATAACTTAGATTTAATATAAGGAGGAAGCTTGACAAAGTTTTGAGAATGGCAGGGAAAGTGCCCCTCAGGCAGTCTGTCTTGCGAAATTTTAGTCTACAATGTAGAGAATATTTGAGAATCTGAGTTAGAATTGTGGCGTAAAATGTTTTTATTATGAAAATTGTTTTTCTGGTATTCTTGTCATTTTCATAATTAGAAAAAAAAAATTTGTTTAGGCTTTATAAAGGCACTTGTAACTGAATTATGGGCTCTTCTGGAGTGTGGAAAAGATGATTTAAGAATAACCCAACCCCAATCTGCTCCCATTGACCCTATTGACCAGAGCTGTCAGAAGGTGAGAAATTACTTGTCTTCTGTATTGGCATGGAAAAAGCAGTGATGTATGTAAGATAGGATATACATAGAATCATAGAATAGTTAGGGTTAGAAAGGACCTTAAGATCATCTAGTTCCAAACCTCCTGCTATGGGCAGGGACATCTCCCACTGAACGATGCTGTCCAAGGCTATGTCCAACCTGGCCTTGAACGCTGCCAGGGATGGAGCGTTCACAACTTCCCTGGGCAGCCCATTCCAGTGCCTCACCACCCTTACAGTAAAGAATTTCTTCCTTATATCCAGTCTAAACTTCTCCTTTTTAAGTTTAACCCATTACTCCTTACCTTTCTGTAAATTTTTATTGCAACTACACCAGCTTCTTGACATGTGGGACAAAATTAGTATAACACACTAGTCAACGGATGGCAGAGTGAAAGGATTCTTTTGTTTCATGGCACATCACAATGGCAAGGATCCGTTAAAGTAGATATAAAATAATAAGTAACAATCTTGACAAAAGCGAAATTCTTAAAATACTGGCCATCAGTTCATTTCTGTGATTACTGTAGTGAGATCAGAGAGAGTGAGATGTTTTAGAGTATGCTGTGTCTCTAGATTATAGAATTATGTGGTTCTGAAAATACTATAATTTTAAAAATTGCCTGTACAATTTGATAAACAGGACATATTTCACAGACATTAGTGCCCTTTTAGATTATATAGACACCTGCCAGGCTTTGCAGTCTCTTTTTGGGCAGCTCTATTTACGTCAAGTTCAGCCTATAAAGAAGAATAAGAACGAACTTAAAGTAAATGGCAAATAATCATTAATATTTACTTGGTTAGACTTAATGGATTAATGTTTCCCACCCCCCTTTTTTCTTTTTCTAGTCTTTTCTGTCTCTGATAAACTTGCTTACATACTCTGCAGTTTTTGAGCTCCTGAGTAAACAAGATACACCAAATAAGCCAGTGTATTCGTTCCGTGAAGTACCTACAGATATTATTGTAAGTACAGTTTTTATTTTGAGAGAAAAAGAAATGCTATTCTAAAGATATTTTTTTCCTGAGAAAATGTTACTGTAATAATAGAATATGCTTTTTGTTCTTACTGAATTTTGAAATTTTCTGCATTTTATATTATATGCAGCATGAGGGCAGTATATGCACATATCACTTCATGTTAACCTATATTTTCATTTTGAAATCCTAAAGATAATATAAAATTAAATCTGTGACCTTGAGTGGCAGTTAAAATCATGTTTGTTTGTTTTTTTTTCTGATAAGCTTGCACTTTGAGTTGCAGCTGTGTTGAAGTGTTTGTTTAGCACAAGCTCTCGATTTATGTTAGTTGAAGTTGTTTAGACAGATTATACCATGACAGTGTGTGTTTGGAAGGGATTTTGTAGTTCTTTTGTGTAATACTGTTTCGATGATTTCAGGAGGAAATTGTATAATAAATTCTCTTTTTTCAGTTCATTCAGTGTTGGTGTGTCCGCCAATGGATACTTCTCTTCAGTCATCAAGTTTTCTGAGGCCATTGGGGCAGGGAATATAGATCTGTGTTGAAAGTGATACATATTTGAGAGCTTTCAGATTGGGGTAGATTTTAAGTAATAATTTTTGTGACTGTAGAACGCTTACGTTGTTTCGGCTTTTGAGGCACTTCCATATTTTGATGGAATTCTGTCAGTTTCTAGAAATAGCAATGCTGATACAGTGATGCAAAGTTCCCTGAACGGTTACAGATGTTTTAAGTGGAGGTCTCACTAACTTCTGTGCAACAGTGGGTTTTGTACCCCTAAACTGGGCGTCCAAGATTATGTAACTAACAGAAGGGAAATAGTTCCTCTGGTGTTAATTTAGCATCTAATGGCTAAGTCTAAATACTCAGAAAACTTCTGGGGTTAAGCTGATGTATAGATATCTTATAACTGTATTTTTGGGCAATGAGTGCAGAAAGCTAAAGATAAAATGTTTGACCAGATGTCACTATGGTTAAAAAGCAAAGTAGATGCTATTTTAGTGTCACTAGAAGATTTGGTTAACAGACTTAATTGCTCCATGTGCTCAATTTTCTGTATCTGTGAATCATGTCACGTTACCACAGAATCTGACTTTTAATATTTATGCTGAACTGTATTTGATAGCACACAGAACTTCATCATCTTTGTATGCCCTTTATTCCTTAAATACACAGGATTTAAAGTTTTCTTCCTCCTTTATATTTTTGGCTAACTACTTGCATTACTTGCATCATTGACTGAACAGATTATCAGTTGAGCTTTTACTACTTTCAACTGTTGACTGATCAGGTTTATGAGGTGTTTATTTGGTGCCTTTAGGAATTTTTTTTGTAAGTATATACCACTTTTGGTTGTTGGGGGAGGTGTTGTCTTTGCTGTCATTGTTTTGGTTTGGTTTTGATTTGGTTGGGGATTTTGTTGTTTTGTTGATTTTCTTCCTTTTTTTTTTTTTTTCTTGTGGGTGTGGTGTGATGTTTTTTTGGTTTTGTTTTTTTGAGCTTTGCTTGCCATATTGTAGAAGATAGAGCAGATAAATCAGATATCAACAGATAAATCCCTGTGCCTTCCACCACTCTTCCTTTGAAAGGTTCTACAGTACACAGGAATCTAGCTTGGAAGATACCCTCCAGATCTGTAGCTTTGAAAGGCATGCCAAACTGAGTGAAATTTCCCCCTCCTCACTTTCCCCTGTAAATATGGAAAATCGTATTTTTAGATGGTGTTTCTTAGGTAGTCGAAGTAGATGACACTCTACCTGTAATGCTTAGCTGTGCTCAGCGGTTGGGCAGTGCAGATCTATCTGCGCATTTTAATTATTGGACCTTGTGTTGGACCCTGTTTGTTATTTTCCTTCCTGATCTCCCAGATCAGAGCTCTGTCTGCTTTCTCAGTAGTCGCATACCTTTTGCAAGCTCCAAGCTTTGATGTAGAGATGAAAGGAGGACGTTGTCACCAGAGAAATAGCCCTTGGCATTTAACTTTTTGTACGTTCAAATACCTAAAAAGCCCCAAACAAATCAACTGCTTTTATTACCAATGTTATCAACAGCCCTGAGGTCTGAGTTGAATTGTTTTATTGTGAATTTTACTGTGAACATACTATGTGGAAAGAGTGCAGTTCTCACAGCTTCCACTCAGAAAATCTAGTAGGAAAAATATGGTTTCACTGTATTCTAAATAAGAATGCATTTTTTGAAGACAAGTACTTTGACAAGTACTAGATTATTTTTTTTCTCTTCCTGGAAGTTTTTACTTGTAGAGTTTACTTTTCTATCTGTTAAAAACCAGAGCTGTGGCTGATTTCATGAAACAGCGGATCCTTACTTTTCTCTCGTATCATATTGATACAACTCGTTGATCTAACTAGTTGAATAGCTACTCCCTCAGAAGTCTCTGAAACGATACTCCTTAAATGCAGAGAAAATTAAAATTTGGATTTAATCCAGATTATATAAACCTGTAAGGACTTCGTAGCTTGTTTCTTCTGACCATAACATAGCAGTCTGTGTCTGATAACGTCAGTGAGTGTGTTTATGCATTTCTTAGTCTTTTAATGAAATTATTTCTTCAGAAGCAGTTTCAATATGCAGTGAACAAAAATGGAAGATAATTAGGTTGGATTTGTGGAAGAAGTGGGAAGCAGCCACAGATCATTGTCTATTACATGAGATGCTGTAGGATAAGATGTAAGCCTCAATATCCAAGCAGGCCTTGCTACACTGAATAAAAAGCTGTGTTTTGAAGCATGTAGCACTAAGTGGTGTTAGAAAGGGTATTATACTAAAGGATTTGCTGTTCTTTTCAGTAAAGCAGATGTATGCACATTCCAAACATAGAAAAATCAGTATAACATTTTTGTTGTGGCTTAATACTGATATGCTAGGATCTTTTTGAATGTGTAGTGATTTTTTTTTTTTTTTTTGAACAGTTTTCGCCTTCCTTCTCCCCATCCTTCTGAATAGTTTTTTTGCCATTGACATTTATGGTGGACAGAAGTAGTTCCACTGTGTGTTCAATAGTAGTTTTCATTTTATAGGAAACATCCCTATGAAACTGTTACATGCATAAAATATAAAATCATCATACATCAGGTTTTTAATATATGTCATCTTTTGGCAGGATATCATCGACAGGCTTATAATTTTGAACTCAGAAGCTAAAATTCATTCCTTATTCAGTTATGAGCAATCACATATCTTTGGTCTGAGGTAAGATGCTAATTTTTTATTCTTTGGTCACATTAAGTAAATAGGATGCAGCATGCTTGGATGTTTTGCTTCTGGTAAGATGACGATATTTGTTTTTTAATATGCATGAAGGTGAAATCCCCTCTTTTTTTAACATAAGAAGATTAAATAAAAAATGGCCTACAAAATGGAAATGGTGATGAATCTAATCTTATTACCTGTAAATGGATATATTGTCATATGATATGCAGTAGCAGAATTTGCATGTTGTTATTTCACCTAGTTGCTTGTAAAGAACGTGCAGTGCAGCCATCGTAACGCATAAATAGAAAAACCTCACACAGTACTAAAATAAACAAAGTATTTTTTGCCATGCTTCTATTGGAATTTGTTTAGTCACCCTGTACTTAAAATTATTTTTTTGAGTATTGGTTTAATTATTCCCAACTCACCAAAAACTATTTTGAGAAGTAACATTTAATCCCAAATATTTCTAGAACATAAAGGAACACTTAAATTAGGCTCATGCTGTTATGTCAGGCTTATGTTTTGTAATATTAAGTGCTTTGTAGTATTTTAATGTGGAAATTAGTTTCTCTTTTTTTTCAAATTTGAATATTTAAATCCTTGAATTCACATTTTTGTTATTAACATATTTTATGCAATTGGAGGAGAAGATCTGCTGGATTGTACTTCATGGTATGGAAAAATTTCATAACCTTGCTTGGCAAGATATAGCCCAATTGATTAAGTACTGTGATGTTAGCTTTCTGCAGCTGTATTTTTACTTTGATATTACAGTAAAATTATTTCATACCTATGTATGAATAACCATAAAATACAGTATAATTTGCTGATAAGGATAAGCATGGAGTAGATGAACAGTGGCAGAATTTGGTATTGAAAGATACATGATTTTGTCATACAAAGCAGAAGTTTTAAATGCTGCTTTGGAGGAAATCGCTAGTTGGATAGGAATGAGAAGACCTAAAATGAGATTTGGAAAATAAAATATTATTTTTCATTAGGAATTATACTGACTTCATAAAAAGCTTGACAGAACTCCCATTGATTGAATTAGGATAAGTGAAAGTGAGATGTTTTATGGTTTTAAAATTACAGTTTACTTTAGCTTGTATTCTATCTTTTTAAGGTAAAAGAACCCACAAGGCTGCTAGGAACGCTTATAAGGTGTAGGCAGAACTGAATTATTCAATTTGATTGTGTATGTGGTTGACTCCCATGCTGTAAGGAGCGCTCATAAGGTGTAGGCAGAACTGAATTATTCAATCTGATTGTGTATGTGGTTGACTCCCATGCTGTAAGACAGAGGCTGGTGGTGCACAAGTACATGGAACTTGTGCTGAAGTTGTGGTGAATGCTTACAATATTTTTTAATGAGACCTACATCCTGTGAAGCAACAGGACTATTTGTAAGTACACATATGAGCAATGTAACAGACTCATCTCTAACCATGTAAAAAAACCATTGTTACATAGATAAGAAGACGAGCTTTAGAGGTCACTGTGGTAATGATGTTTACTGCTGCCCACTGACAAAGTCAAAACCCAAGTGAAAACCCAGCCAAACTGCCAGATTTCAAGAAAAGATTTAGTAGTATTTTCAGTTTAGAAACCTACTCATAAAAGTAGTAGATATCTTAATAATTAAGTAATAATCAGGCAAAGGAAAGATTTTTTAAACAGTTAAATATTTTCAGTGGGAGCTTTGTCTTCTCCAGGGATTGTTGGAATCTCAGTGAAACTTTTTTTTTTAATTTTAATTTTAATTCTTCAAAAGC
>JAOEHX010027900.1:0-13531 GCA_025448015.1 Bolborhynchus lineola | reverse complement strand
TGTAAAAAGTCCCTTTCCAGACTTCTTGTAGACCCTTTTTGGACATTGCAAGTAAGAGTCATCCCATCTAATTTTAATCACCTACAAGACAGGAATTTAATCTGAACTTATCATGTAAAAAACTGTGAAAGAACATAAAGAGTTTTTCTAAAACATCTTATCTTAACCCTTCCAGGACAAAGAGAATCATGCTTGAGGACTAATTTAGGACGAATCGTTCAGTGCATCCACATTTCAGTAAAACCTCAAAGGCAAAGCACAAGATCAAACATCATATTCAGGTTATATATACTAAAAACCCACACTTTGTGTGTGGAGCCAAGAATTAATTTATAACATATATGTACTATATTAAGTTTTAGCAATTCGATAAATATATTTTACACTAAATCCAAATTATGCAGTTATTGCAGCTTTTTCCAAAATAATCCTCATAGAACTGATATGCACACATTTTCTATAATATATGTCTTCAGTTTATGCTTTGTTCATTCTTTTCAGGTCCTTCTAGATTCTAAGGTCAATACTGCTAGACTTCTTCAATAGGAAATGGGTAGGGACCATAGGAAGTCACCGCTGCCTTTGAGGTCTTTGCTGAAAAAAGTTTGACCCAAAGTTGTTCTTTTTTTGACTCTGGAGTCCATTTAGAATTATTTTTTATGGTTTTTAACACAGTCAACTTGTTGTCCTTGAACAGGTTTTGCCTGGCTCCAAAAGCTTTATTTCTTAAATAAACAGAGGTTGATCATTTGGCGGTTTTGCTTATAGCTCTCAAACCTCCAATATCACCTTGTGCATGTATTTCAAGGCTTCTGTTTTCTTGCGCTTGTTCTTTTGGGGCACCTTGTTAAAATCACATTTTCTTCTGTCTTCAATGGACTTTGGGCTGTGGTTTCCTAAAAACCGAAACTAATGTTTTATTAGCACTGCCTGGAAATATTTAAGTTGCTGTTCTAATTGTTGTGTGCAGTTCACCTTACAGCTATAACAATCCACTAGAAGATGCATGCTTCTATAGATACCTACAGATGCTGATAAAATGCTTTAGCAAATGCTTATTAATATCTATTACTTGAGGCAGTATTACTGGTTCATTATCAAAATTTGTTTGCAACAATTTACACAAATCAAATAGTGTGGTTCAATATAAAGAGAACTATAGAGCAGAATATTTGAAAACCAGCATATACATTACATGCATTCACAAGCATTTGCTTGACACTGCTTCTAACTTAGTTTCAGGGACAAAATTACCTTAAATGGGTAAATTTCTTAGGTTTCCTACATAGGTGAGTATCTCAGCTCAGTTAAATTTCTAAGGTATTTTAGGTACGTAGTAAAAAGAGCATTATGTAAATCACAGTGCAAGAAAGATATGTAGTTGCTAACAGCTGGGAAATTTGCTTCAGAAGTGCACTCTTGCAAACTGAAACAGTAATATTGAGCCACTCTGAAGGGCTAGAAAGTTAAAATTTGTAGTGATGTCACTGTGTGAACTACATTTGATTCACTTTTCTCCCTCTGACACCGCCATGCCCCATTTTCATAAGTTATTTCTTCTTTCAGAAAATATCTTTTAAATTTTGAATGTGGCCTCTTAGATAATTTTGGTTTCATATTCATCAATAATTTTAATTCATTAATTTTAATTAAAACAGTGAATTTTATATGCCTTTTGCTATCTTCATTTCTAGTCATAAGAAATTTCTTGAGCAATTATTTTCAAATAAATTAAAAAACAAACAAACAAATAAATAGGCAGTTTATTGCAGGATAACTAGAATCCAAGAAAATTACAATGTGGAGTTATTCAGAGACTATGACAATTTATTTGTTTATCTGTAATAATTTATCTCAAATTATTGATTTTGAAATCCATTAATGTGTTATAATTACCTTGTGTCAAGTGGATATTTTACTGTCAAGCAATTTAAAGCAATCTTATACAATATAGAATGACTTAACAGAGAGTACAAATCTTTAATAAATTATTCTGAAGTAATTAATTGTACATTTTTATTCCTGCAATAAAGAAATTTCTTGCATTTTTAATCTCTGTACTATTAACTGTAGGTCACTGTTCTACAACATAAATGCAGTTTAAATACATGGTCTTTGTGGTTTACTCCTGTTACTATCCTAAAATCGTAGTCATTTAATCATTTAGGCTGGACAAAAACATTAATCTAACACTATCAACTCTACCACTAAACTATATCCCTAAGTGCCACATCTACATGTCTTTTAAATACCTCCAGGAATAGTGACTCAACCAGTTCCATGGACAGCCTGTTCTAATGCTTGACAACCCCATCAGTGAAGTTTTTCCTAACATCCAATCTAAGCCTCCTCTGGTGCAACCTATGGTTGCTTCTTCTATCACTTCTTACCTGGGAAAGCGACCAACACCTGCCTCCCTACAGCCTCTTTTTAAGCAGTTGTAGAGTGTGGTAAGGTCTCCTCTTAGCCTTCATTTCTCCAGTCTAAACAACCCCAGTTCCTTCAGCAGTTCCTCATAAGACTTGTGTTCTAGACCCTCCACCAGCTTTGTTGCTCTTTGGGCTTACTCTAGCACCTCTATGTCTATCTTGTAGTGAGGGGCCTAAAACTGAACACAGTATTCCAGGTGTGGCCTTGCCAGTGTTGAGTACAGGGCACAGTCACTTCCTTAGTCTTGCTGGCCAGACTATTTCTGATATAAACCAGGACGTTGTTGGCCACCTTGACCACCTGGGCACACTGCTAGCTCATATGCAGCTGTTAACCAACATCCCGCAGGTTTTTATCACTGAGCAGCTTTCCAGACACTCTTCCCCAAGCCTGTAGTGTTGCATGGGATTGTTGTGGCCCAACATGAATGCCGGGGAACTTTGGTTTGTCTCTTTCCCCTGCCCCGTGACATGGTGCAGTTCCATACATTGTGTTGCTATACAGCTCCCCAAATATGTGTGCATATGCATCCAGCTTGTCCTATTCTCAAATAATTTGCAGTAATTATTGAGCAATTCCTATAGAAGTACAGAACATTTGTGGTGTGATTTTTTTTTTCCAAACACATTCACTAAGTGTGGCTAATCTTTTTCAATACTGTCAGTAAATCAATAGATATTTGTTACAGTAATGAATTATTTGGGCATCAGACTTTTCCAAAAACTGTATACCTAATGTGATTTTCTGTGTGCAAAATAGTGCTCTTCTCAGGTAATTTTACATTTCTTCAGTTAGGTGTCTAGCTTAAACTAATTAGATCTTTCTTCATTGACAATGATAGATAATAGTCTGTATAGACAGACACTTATAAAAGGCTGACCAAAGAGAGATCAGATAACTAGCTGAGATAAGAAACTTAATTACTAGAGCACCTGAGTCCCATTCTTTTTGATCACTGTCATCCACTCTATTTTTATCTTTTGATTCTCAGTCTGTTATCCCCTATTATGGGGATTTTAAATCACTTGCGATTTAAAATCACTGTCTCTTACCTGCACTAAAAGGTTGTCTCCAACATACTCCAGCTGGAGATCAGACTATCTGGAAAGAGGTGAATAATATATATTCATTCAAAGAAAGAATCCAAATTCAGAGCTAAAACAGTGTCTAAATTATCTAAGGAAAATAAATTATTCTTAGCTGGAGTTTCTTCTGTGAGGTGAGAATAAGAAAAAATATATTTATATATAAATCATAAACATCAATGAATTAGTGTTGAAGACAGATAGATATTCAGAACAGCAGGTAGGAATATTCTGCATTTTAAAAAATTGCTCAAATGAATGTAGTTGCTAACTATTCCATTAAAAGTAAACATTACAATAACTCACCCATATGGTTTACTGTTGCATGCACAAGAATGTATAATCTTGACTCAGACCCTAAAGTAGGAAGCTTTAAAAAACTCTTGAACAACTATATCACAAAGAAAAATGTTTCTGTTCTTTTCTTGTGAACACATAGCCTATCCAGATTTCTTTCAAACAAACCAGTCTTGTGAAATGAACATTGATTCAAGCTGAACCACTTATGCACCAGCTGAGGAAGAAAAAGCATGCAGCTGTCAGAAATGCAGAATTAAGTAAGCTTGGTGTTATCCAAACCCTTACAAAACATTCAGAAGCACCATACTGTCCTGGTTTGAGCCCAGCTATAACTCAGAAATATGCCACTACTTGTTTGCACCCCTTCCCCACCCGACCCCTTCTCTGGGCAGGATGGGGAGGAGAATTGAAAGAATGTAATCCTCAGGGGTTAAGACAAGAACAGCTCAATAACTGAAGTATAATATAAAACTACTACCACTAATAATAATAATGATAAGGGAAATCCAAAGGGGAGAGAATATAACATAAAAAGGGAAAAGAAAAATAAAACTCAAAACTAATAAACACAAGTGATGCACAATACATTGTTGATTCATACTGAGTTTAACTTTAAACAAAATTCCTAACTTCCTTTCTGTAGGGCTGCACTCTTTTGTCTTCTCTTGTCCCATGATCCATACAGACAACCAGGATTACACCATGTCAGATTTAGAATCCAGGATTTCTCCTTGCAAAATTTCTTCTTTTCTAGATCTTGCATCTAGTTTTGTTCTTTCTGCCCCTTCCAAAATAAGAAAGCTATTGGTAAACTAGGGCAAGTCTTATGGAGGGCCCCCAGGATGGTCAAGGCTGTAGCACTTCGCTTTTCAATAGGAGCTGAGGAACTGAAGCTGGCTTGGCTTGCAGAAGAGCCAATTGCAGGAGTCCTTAAAAACAGTCCCGATACCTGCAGAGTGAAAAGCCTGAACAGCAGTGCAAAGTGAGAGGTTGAGAACCAGCAGGCATAAACTGAGGTGAAAAATGTTCATACAGGGTATAACAAAAAACTTTTGTCTATGAAAGCAGTTAAGCCACAAATTGTGCAGACTCTAACCTTGCAGGTGTTTAAGGACACACTGAAGCCCTGGGCTACCTGGTCTGACTTAAAAGCTGACACTAATTTCAGCAGCAGTTTGAATTAGAAACGTGTTAAGTTCCTTCTAGACTGAATCACTGATAGTCCTGGAATTCTATGAAAGCAGACTTTAATAACTGTAAGCATATATAGGCTTGTATCAGTCTGAAACTAAAAAGCTTTGAACACCTTATGCAGCTAACTCTCAAAAGGATAATGTAAGTGCAAGTGGCAAGGATGCAGGATGAAAGGCTGTAACATCTCTTTTACTATTTGGTATTGTTTGGTTTAGTTTGTTATTTGGGGGTTTTTATAAGGCTTGGAGAGAGTAGACAGTGATAACTGAGGTTTATGGGAGCTAAAGGTTTAAAACATCAGGCTGAACTCCCATTTCAGTCTTGCAGCTGTGAAAGTAGATAACAACATTTTATGGAAAGTATTGAGTGGTCAATTGCAGCATCCTCAGAAATTCTGCAATGTCCTGTCATAAGAGCCTGAAGAATAAGAATTGGTAGTCAAACAGTGATGTAGGAAAAGGACAAATTATCAATTTTGAGAAAACACATGTTTTCTCAAAACATGTGTTTGCAAAACTGAGCAGCTAAGTAGTTTGCTCCCCCAGTATGATTTTTGGTTTTAGTTTATTTTCATAAGCAGTATTTCAATAGTTGGTATCTTACATGAGTTTATGGTGCTGGTTAACAACAACCAACCATCAGCTGCCATCAGATACCTTTATGCAATTTGAGGGAATGAAAAAAACAAACAAACAAACAAACTACAGAGTAACACAGAAACACTAGTTTCTGTTACCTGAAAACAGGAGTGGACTTTAAAATAATAGAGAATGCCCAAACAATTATAAAAGCAGATGCCAAAGAAATGCTTAAGTGAAGAATATAGAATTAGGAATTGTAGTTTTTTAGCATTCTATATCTTCCATGAATACCTGCCTTTCATCTATAAGAATTAACCTCGGACCTTACACATATTACTTTCCTGTGGTGAATGTTGTGCATAATTTGGTGTGTCCAGACTATTACTGACTCCCTGATCTTTATAGGGTTTCACCAGGTCTTTATGGTTGATAAGAGTGGCATTCCTGGTGGAGCTTCAAAATACTGATAGCTCTTCCCCAGACGAAGAATCCAATGTTGTGTAGAAACATCATCATTAGTACAAGCAATCAAGACAACAGGAATATTTATATAGTGTTTCATATATTTATTCAAAATTAAATTGATTTTTTGCTCTGAGACAACTCACTATGAGAGACTGCATTTCCATGATAAATAATTTACTGTGAATCATTCACTGACCTACATAATAAGCTTGTCTTCATACATACCAGCTGATTTTCTTTCTTAGGATACCTGTGTCAGTTCTCATGATTAACCATAGGAATCAGTATATGGTCAAAACTAAAGACAATGCTACAAAACAGACTCCGTTGGAATTTTAAAAATTGTTCCTCAAAACTCTTTCCACCACAAAATTAGCATTCTTCTAAGCTAAACACACTTTTCCTTTCAGCAAATGTTATTGTCGTGGTTTAAGCCCAACCATAAATCTGCCACGTAGCTCGCTCGCTCACTCCCCCCACTTCTTTCCCCTGCTCCCAGAGGGATGGGGAGGAGAACTGCAAGGATGTAACTCCCAGAGGTTGAGATAAGAACAGTCCATTAACTATGGTATAACACAAACCACTGCTGCTACCACCAATAATAATAATGATAAGGGAAATAACAAGGGAAGAGAATACAACCGCTCACCACCCACTGACTGATACCTAGCCTGACCGAGCAGTGATCTAACCCTGCTAGGTCCCTGCCCCCAGTTTTTACATCCTGGGCATGACGTGCTGCGTCATGGAGTACCTCTTCGGCTAGTTTGGATCAGGTGTCCTGCCTCTGCTTCCTCCTGGCTTCCCCTCCTCCCTGCAGAACATGAGACTCAGAAAGTCCTGGGTCAGACTAAACATTTGAGCACTAACTAAAACCATTGGTGTTATCAGTGCTGTTCCCAGGTCAAAAGTCAAAACCACAGCACTGTACCAGATCCTAAGAAGGAGAAAAAATGACTGCTACTGCTGAACCCAGGACAGTTATTTAATCACCTGACACCTGTAAAAATAAATCTTAAGATATATTATGAAATTCTATTTTAAGTACATATATTCATTAAATAATATGAAAATATTCATTTCATTTTAAAATAAGCCAAGAACAATCCTCAAAGTTATTCCAGTTTACTTAGATATTAACTCATTTTATAATTCATTATTCTGAATCAAAATTAGTAAAATAAATTTTATTTTCTGAGAAGAAAAAAATATTAAGTTTGGAATAAAAGCAAAGTTAGCATTTGAAAATCCCTTTGAAACTATCATTCCAAATTCTGTTCACATCTATTCTAATAGTTGTTAAGTGAGAGTCAGAAACTTCAGTGTGATTCATTTACATCTGAGAAGTACTCCTAGATTCCTTTGTAGTCAATCGCAAGAGTGCTATTCATTTGATCTATTTTATATATCTACTATAAAACCAAGATTGACTGCTTATTGGAAGTACCACTTTCTCTCTATTGACTGTGATGGACACGTAGAGTGAATAACTTAGAGGCAGAGGCATACATTTGGTCAAATGAATTGTTGCTTTTTACTCACTATATTATCTTGACAGAATTGCTTTATATTTCCTTCAGCTAAGGTACAATTTCATCATGCTTCATTATAATGTTCTTGTTTAAAAGTTTATTACTTTTGGACACAAGGCAGATAAACTACATCATCCACCTAATGGAGAAGTTTCCAATCTTTTCCAAAGGTTGTAGAGAGATAGAAAACACATTATACATCTAAAAGGTTACAAGGATCCTCAGTCTTTAAAGATGAAGACATTACCAGTGGGTTATGTAAGAGTATTCTGAACATGATCTCACTGTGCTCGTAGCTGTATTAAGTCTATGATGTGAAGCTTCTGGCATTTGGCAGTAACTATGTATCTGCTTTTATGCATGAATACTGTGTTTCTTCATCTAGAATGAGAAAAAAGAATTACTTAAAACCATGCATCGTAAAAAAAGCTATAAATAAGAGATAATTATTCCAAAAAATAAAAAATTATATATATGCATGTGTATATATATAAGTGAAGATGTTAAATGGTAAGATAGAGTAAATGTAAGTGCTTACAAATATGTGTTTACACTGGAAAGAACCTTTGGAAATCTTATATTCCAAAACCACAACCAAAGCAGGGCAACTTTGAAATCTGATCAGATTGCTCAGAATTTTGTCCTGTAAGGACACCCCAAGAGTGGATTATTCACAATTTCTAGGGTAACATGTTAAACTGCTTAATCACTCTTTCTTTGAATAGCTTTTTTCCTGAACTGAACTTATTTCAATTTGTGAAATTCTCTATTTTCTCTTTGAATGGTACTCATCTAAGATTGCAATTAAATCTGTACTTTTAAACTCGTGTAACTTGTGCACTGTTTAATGTTACATAATGCCCTATTTTTTTAATTTTATTAATTAAAGGTTGTAGTCCAAGCAGACTATTGTATGCTTCCTGTATAATCTACAGAGAGAAATAGGCACCTCTGGAGGATAACACTTCTTATCTTTCACCTTACTAGCTACTAATTCTCACCTAGAAAGATAACTTATTCTTTAGAAAACCGTGAAGACAATACATTTTCTAAACCCTCATTTTCTAAACTTAATGTACATTTGCTTTATATCAGGAAAAGTCTTGCAATACATTTTGCAATACAGACAGCAGGTGGAGGTCTCAATTTAGCAGCCATGAATTGCCTAAGAATCTTATTGATTATTTATAATAAATTAGAAGCTGGCTCTTTACAATGAAAGGTAGAAAAGAAAACAACAAACCCTCTTTTTTTCTTTTTTCATGTTATGCATTGATTTATTCCTTTTTAAAAAAAATAAATGTGGTTTGGGGTTTTTATTATGACTATTATTATGACATGACTATTATATTACTTATGCAATTTCCTGATTTTTGAAGATAATACAATTAGTCCAGTTTAGAGCAGAGATTTTTCTCTACTTTGTGTTGGGCAGTTTATTGATAAGTAGGCCATTATTTGTTGTTTTCTCACTGTCAGCTAAAAACAGTGTTAACCTTTTCTCATTCTATTTTATTGTGAAAAAAAGGCTTTTTTGATTAACAAAATACTACTCAAATAACACATAAGAGTTGAGATACTAATGCTTACAAATCTGGAGGTTCAAAATAAATTGGATTTTAGGAGAAAATTGTGGAATTTATCTCTAAGGATATGGAAGACCCACTACAGGACACAGCTAAACCCCTCAGCCAAGAGGGGCTTAATTTTTCACTCTAATTAGTGAAAAATTAAATAAATACTACCTTAGCTGAGTCTGTTTTGTCTATGATGGTAACTGGCAACAGATCTACCTGTCTTTTATCTTAAGCCATTAACTATTCCATCTTAATTTCTCCCTGTGTCCTGTTGACATTCAACTGTAATTCTCATTCCAACCTCTGCAATAATCATTATAGTTAAATTTCAAAAATAGGTTCTCAGGAAAAGAACACCAACAGATGTTCCTTTTAATACTTCTGAGATTTCAGGTTCAAACTATTCCTAATAATAAAGGTTTGTTACATGCTAATCTCTACACATAAAAGAAGCAAAAATATGTACTTAAGTATTTCTCAGCCTAATAAAATTTGTTTCCACTGCTTCTTCACCCCAGAAAATTGAATGAAGAATCATCACCTTAAAATATATCCTAAGAGGAAGGGTAATCTTATACCCTGAAGTTTTGGTGGCTATGCTGCAACTAATCCAAGCTGATTTTTGTTATACAAAAGTGATGTAATCAATTCAAGTACCTTTCAGCAGCTACTGAAGAGTGAAAGGCATCTCCAGAGGACGTTGTCTAGAACATTTATCTTGGCTTAGAATGAATTGTATGAATGAAATGCTTCTGTGTCTAGCCTTTCATTATAGAATGACTCACGTGTTTGCTATCTACTTTTAAGATGCACAGAAGTAGGACAGCTGAAATTCAACCCTGCAGATCTACAGATATGACACTGAGGTTAGGTGCAATAGGACTGTTAATGATGAAAGGTTTTGCAGTTCATAATGACAACTAGAACCCGTCCCTTGATCTGAAAGGATGGCTGGTTTTCCTTGTCCATTCAGTCTTTTTTCTCCCCCTCCTGGTGTGATTAAAAACTATGAGTTCATGATGGCTTTATGGTTATAATTTTTGGAAGAACTGCTAGTGTTCAGAATATTTTCTTAACTTGGAATATCTCTGTTTTATTTATCATGCAGTTCCATCTGTCAGCATGTTACAGCACTTCCTGTTATTATACCAAGCTTCTTTGTCTGCAAAATACAGCTTTTAAAAAACAAGTAACTGATACTGCATAGGTGATTATGGCAGCCATTGTGATCACATATGAACAGAGTAGGAACAGCTGGTCAAATAATGTAGATCATAATATACAAATATCCTCACTACTATGCAGCAGTGAGTTAATTGTTCTGCGTGAGCCATTATTGTCCATTGTCCCTGATTACACAGATTGCAACTAGCCATCCAAAAAAGTCTGTGAATCCTGGATATCTTTTTGAAGTTAGTACGAATAATTATTTGTCTAAAATTTGTTCATAGGATGGCAGTCTTAATTCACCATTATCTCTTATTCTTTGTTATCCTATTTAGTATAGTGCAGTATGAGCCAATCTGGGAGCAAAACCAATACCATATAAGATGAGCAATCATACACTAAAAATAACAAATAGTGACTAGTCAATATGAGCAGCTGTGAACAGGCCATAGGGAAATACATATGAATAACAAATATATTCACAGATTCAGCATTAGTTTGCAAGCAATACACAGATAGAGAAAAAGGACAAAATTTCTAATTAATAGTATTTATAATGAATAATTCAGTTGACTCTACTTCTTGGCAATTGTCATGACACTTCCTACTTACTTTTTTTTTCACTGTGATCTGCACATTTTGCTCTTTTAATCATTCATATGTTAGTGTCTCAGCCTAAGTCTTACAGTCCTTCAGTACCTAAAATGATATCAAAATCTTATTCTACTTGAAACCCTCATTCTTTCTAGAAGTATTAGTTTATTATAGTTGTCGTGATAATCGACATTATATATACCTTTCATAATATTTTAAAATACAAAGTATGGCAATTTATTCCTTTTCCTTTTCAGTGGCAGGCCTACAGGGAAGCAAAGCAATTTCCATGCAGTGTTTTTTTTTCCCTATTGTAAAATGGTAGAATTAACAGAATAAGGTTAACGTTTACCCAGAGTCCCCATTTACCACCACTTTCCTGAGAAAAGCTTATGATCTTATTCAAAAATGTCATTCTGCACTTTGGCAGAAATCTCCTTAATAATAACCTCATGTTTATTTTACAGATGTTTAATTTAAGAAACTAAAAAGCAGCGTTAAATTGCCATTAATTTAATAATACATCTGGTATCCTTTATCTCCTTAACAGTAAAGGTGGACATACCAAATGCGTTTAAAGAGACATAATATGAAACTGTTGGACTACCTCTGAAACTGCTTGCCTATTCCTTCACTAACCACTGTACAGAACATATTTTTAGAGCAGAAACAAAACAATTGCTTCTACAGAAAACTGTAAAAGATTTTAATACACTAAATGAAAGTACCAGTGTTTTCATTAAAAACTTATTCTCTCAAATACAAATGCATGTTATTGTAAAATCTGAACTGAGCAGCTCAATACACAGTTTCTTTGTCCAATAACATGTGAAGTCAATTCATAGAGACTGAGGTGGGAATCATCTCAAGAAATGTAACACATTTTTATAGACAGACGTGAGCTTTGAATTAGTCACCACTCCCTTCTTCCAAAGCAACTGGAAAGATATTACAGAAGCATACAGTGATATATCAGGCCTATTTTGCGATGAGACTAATTATCCTCGAGGGCTACTCTATTTCCCTTATTGACTAAGGAATTAATTAATGAACAACTCAAAGTTAGATGTCTAAAATAAGATCAACACCGGTTTGGGTGGTTTAGACACTATGGAACAGTCTGGCAATCCAAGAAAGAATTATCACAAAAGTCATCAATTCTCCTGCAAAGTTTCTAGCCTACCTTTTTTTCAAATACACCTTTTATGTAGACTATAGTAAACATTACTAAACAAGTGCATACATAATTTTCTCTAGGCAAAGAACCAGAGAAAGAATCGACTTCATAAACCAAATCCATCATCAAGACAAATCTATACTTCTGAGTGCAACATGGTCCAGAGGGCAAGTTAAAAACTGCACTGAGCTGGCTAGACCTCAGCAGATTGTAGGTTGGCATTCTATAACACAGTCTCAAAGGCAGGAAAGGTGTTTGTTATGATGAGTCCTCCAGTTCTGATTCCCTAGGTGTACAGTTTAGCTACCCTGTTCACAATCACATTCTGCGCAGTTACATTTAACTTCAATGTAAACAAAAAGTGAATCATTATTTCAAGTCATCTTGGAAAGAATACTGATGAATCAGGTTATCAAAAACAGAAATGAGGAATAACAGGAAGAAATGAAAAGTGAAATGGCTGGTAATCTTACTTTTAGTCCCATTTTGCATATGCATGAAACATATTTGCATAATTCTACTTTCTTTTTCCTGTCTGCATTCCTTACCTTATATATTATGCAAAACACTCTGTTTTAAATAAAAGACAATGACATTTCAAAATAGAAGGTTGGGATGTTCTGTTCCTGGCCCTTTCCCAATCACTGTACAGGATGGATGGTTCTTAGTTAATGTGCAGCCACTCAATATTTTTGTTTTATTCTCATTGCTCAAGGTATGGCCTCAAGCCAAATTAATGCATGCTCTTTAAGCCCTTATCTGAAGGCAGAGTTATCGATTTTGTTATGGTCTTTCTTATAGCAATCACCACTAATGTATATTAGCACTTCACAAACAATTTATCTTTGCAACTATACAATAAGGAGCCTGGAAGGGAAAGGGAGGTGATGGTGAGAGATCATATTCTCACCTTGGAACAGAACTGAACCATATTATGTCTAAGGTTATTTTGGAATAACCAATGAGAGGCAGTCTAATACCTGATTTTTTAGAAAATTTTCCACTGCATGATACTTCATATTTTCAAGCACAGAATCTTTTGAGCTTAGATGCAGATGCTTTCTTTATGAAAAACAATCCCATTTTCCAATTCAGCTGAAAGGTCTGCTTCAACAAAGAAGTTGAATGCTAAATAATGTGTTGATATGGTAGCTGTGAAGTATAAATCCAAATTAAAAGGAAGGTATCCATTGTTTTTTGATTAAAAAAAGAAATAAGCAAGGAAAAAGAACACCCCTACCTATAGAGTCAGAGCTAGCTAGTGGGCAAACTGGAGAAGCATTCAGTAAAGCAACACTCCTCTGAGGTTTAGTTCAGAGATGCAAAACAAGGTGCAAATATGTATTGATGTTTGTCATGGGTTCAGCAGTAGCAGTCATTTTTTCTCCTTCTCAGTAACTGGTGCAGCACTGTGTTTTTGACTTTCAGC
>JAOEHX010027898.1:0-10348 GCA_025448015.1 Bolborhynchus lineola | reverse complement strand
AGGTGAGCGGGGAGAGCGGGCCGGTAGCGGTGTCGCCCCAGGTGTCCCCTTCCCGAAGCGCGGGGCCCTTCGCCGGGGCTCCTTCTTGGTCGCGCTTTAAAGCCCGAGGTGGCCTCTGTTATCTGGCTGCATTAAAAGCCAGGGGATTGTGCTTTCAGGTGTCGGCAGCTCTGAAGCAAGGACATGTCACTCCGACGGAGCTTTGCCAGCGGTGCCTTGCTCTCATCAAAAGTACAAAATTCCTTAATGCTTATATTACCGTCGCGGAAGAAACTGCTTTGAAGCAGGCTGAAGAATCAGAAAAAAGATACAGGGCAGGTATGTTTGTGTTACTATTAGTCTTTAAAAGGCAGTTTCGGACGAGCTCCTTGTGTTAGATGAAGTACTTTTTCTTCTTAAAGCAGGTGTATGTGCTATTTGTTTGACTGTTAAGGCGATTAAGCTTGTGATTGAGGCTTCTGTGAGTGCATGCTTGAGGGTGTAGGTAGTGTATTCAGTCCAAAATCGGAGGCAAAACCTGAACCAAGCCAGGCACTGCAAATTAAATAAATAGGTGCAGTGCTTCCTGAGGGCAGCACTGCCGCTACTGATTGCCTCTTCTTTTCCCTCAGCAGTTTATTTTGAATTGGCAGCCAACAGCTCCCATAAAGGAGAATGCAGTGGTCTTCTGCAGCCTGTTGGCTGGGGTAGACAGGCATCTGGCTCAACCTGTCAGCTTTTCAGTTAAGAAAGCAAATGAAAATAAAGCAACTTGGCAAATCACACTTATTAGTTGGAGAACAGAACTGCATTCAGTCCTGTTATCTGCAGCATTTAGAGGCTGACCATTCTCATTTGCATATCCCAGAAGACAGAAGGGAAATTTCACCTTATGGGGTATTTTTTTTCCTTCCTGGGTGAAATTTACTGTCCTCTGGCAGCTTAAGAAAATTGTGGTTTGCATCCTGACATACCCATTTTTCTAGATAGTGGATAATCAGTCATGTAGGGTCTGCTGCAGGTTTTTTTGGTTGGTTGGTTCTTTTTTTTAAAGATCATATCTACTGCATGTGTCAGGTGGGCAGCATTTAGGGCTCCCAGTCTAAGGATTGAGTAGATTTAGGCAGCACCTATGGCTAAGATAAGCATTGCATGATCAAATTTGAAGAGGTAAGTACTCCTTTGAGATAGCTAACCTATAGTAGCTATCTGTCTTGTGGGCCTAATCATATTTGCAAAGCTCTGCTCTGTGGGACCAGGTCTGGTTTCAGCAGGATGCTCAATGCTAGAGTTAGAATGGAGAGACGTTCTTGAAAATGTAACATACAACCATCAAATGCTAAGTGGTGGATAGCATTCCTGCTTCCAAATAACACCCAGGAGGGTGTGTAAAATGAGCTGTATTTGGTAAGAAGGCTATATGTATAGCATGCTTTGCTTTAATCTCTGTTTTCTTTGCAACAATTCCCAATGCAGGTCAGCCACTGGGTGTTTTGGATGGAATTCCTATTGCAGTAAAAGACAACTTTAGTACAGCTGGCATTGAGACAACATGTGCATCAGAGATGCTGAAAGGTACGGTAGAGCTTTTCAAGTAAAATCAGATCTGATTTTAATGTTCTTGCTCTTCTCTCGGGGGGGTTTATGGAGTGGAGTCTTCCAGAAATCTAAATATTTTCAAAAAATGAGCTGAGCTCATTTGAGAAAATACGTTTATCTGAATTCTTCTGCCAAGCTCATCTGGTATTACGGATGCATCTTTTTATTGTTGCAAGCACATTATCCCCTTTATTCATACAATTCCATGCTTTTAATTCAACATTGTTTATTATAGCATGTGTACTAGAACGGAATGGTTCTACAGTTCACACTCTCCTTCATGTGACTTTTAGGTCTCCAGGAGAGCTGTCAGTAGTGTTCTCTCTAGCAAAATCCAAAGAAAGTCTTTTGTTTGTTTGTTTGCTTTCTGTTGATAATTGTTGATTTAAGTAGTTTTTCATATGGCTGTAGCAGGATTAGACATGTAACAATTATTTTCTCTATGTTCCTGATATAAAAACACGTCTATAAGGCTTTTTTAATTTTTTGAAGCTTCCTGAGCTCATTATTTCTATTAATGTACCATGAACATTTTCAAGGTGTTAGAATGTTTCTATAGTAACAGCAAAAGTAGAAAACATTTCTTATGTCTGTTATATTCTGAGCAAAGTACAACTGAAAAGTTTCTTAGAAGAGGAGCCTTATCTGATGATGTTTGTTTGTTTGAATAGCAGAAGAAACCAGTGAGGCACTGGCACAGGTTGCCTAGAGAAGTTGTGGCTGCCCCATCTGTGTCAGTGTTCAAGGCCAGGTTGGATGGGGCTTTGAGCAGCCTGGTTTAGTGAAAAGTACCACTGCCCATGGCAGGGAGCTGGAACTATATAATCTTTAAGATCCCTTCCAACCTAAACCATTCTGTGATTCTATGAAACAAAATATGACTTTGCCATTTTTAAAAAAGTAGTATTACCTGAGATGTTTTTCCTTAAAAGCACATTCTCAGACTCACTGTGATTGATTGTAATGTTGTGGCTGAAAGTATTAGGAGTGGTGTTGTCTGTGTTGTTCCTGTTGAGAGTAAGGGTGTTGAAACAGATGTCAATAGTTAAAGAAGGAATTGGTTGCTGCCTGAGATCTTCTATAAGTGTTGTGGTTCTCATCCTGGTTCATGTAAGTTCTAAGTGGTTATGGGTACATGTTTAGGGTAGCACAGGATAGCAAATTAGTATTTCAGTTTGCAGTTAACCATATGCTCCTTTGTCTCATGGTAACCAGAGATAATATAAGATATCTAAGCACTTTTGTCTAAAGAGCTGTTTCTCATTCTTCTAATTTTAGACAATTCCTGCAAATTGGCTGAATGCAGTAATTTGCTACGCTTGTGGTAACTTGTTTGTGAAGTCTTAGCTCCGTGCTCTAGAAATATATAATCCAGAATTACTGGGTTGTAAATTGTGGAGGGAAAAATTAAAGATACTGCAAACAAACCAACATTTGGTTTACTTTGTTAAATTTTGGAAACTACTCATGTTGTCTTGAAGCAGTGTGAACTGACAGTTCTTCTGCAGAAATAATGACAACTTTGAAGTGTTCAGAGTAGTTAATTGTAAAAATCAGCTGTATGTATCTCACCAATCACTCTTAATCGTTCTGATTGTTTTCAGGTTATATTCCTCCTTACAGTGCTACGGTAGTTCAGAAATTACTGGATCAGGGAGCTGTGCTTTTAGGAAAAACAAACCTAGATGAATTTGCAATGGGGTGAGTGATGCTTATTAATTTTTATGTGTTGATTGCACATTAAATAGAATACACACCATCTGTTCTGATCTACCTGTAATCTGTAACTCCTCTTATGTGAGGTTGGAAAAATAATGAGTACTTACCCATGAAAAGTATATAGAGTTGCATGGATTTCTCCTTGAGCATATATACTGTGGTATATCTGGTATAAATGCTGTTTTATGAACATAGCTTTCAACTGTAGCTTTGTTTGAGGGAGAGGAAGTGGTGTAGCCTTTGCAGAAAGCCAAGGACAAGCAGACTTCTTCAGATCCAGTGGTATGTTAGTATAATTGGTTACACCACCGATTAATTGCTGCCTTTTTCTCTCCTCCTTACTGGGTTGGGTTTGGATTTTTTTGCCTTCAGCTGATTGTTATCATGCCCCTGATCACAGTCGGTGCCTGTGCTGGTCAGCAGCTGGAGTAATTTGTGTGAGTACTCCAGGGTTTGTTGCAAACAGGCTAATCTAGAGCAACACTTTAAATTGCCTAAGCTGATGTTGGCGACTTGTTGTTGGGAGCATACTGGAAAACATTCTCACAAATTGATTCTCCAGCAAATCAGTAAAGGTAGCCCAGCTATAGCAGAGAACAGCATTGAGCTGTTAGCGATGGGAATCTCTGCACTTGTTGGGTCTCAAAAGGAATGCTTGGGACTTCAGTTATGTATGAAACAATATTTGTTGTGGTTTTGGCCAGAATCAGGTTTGCTTGGGAATTCACATGTTTAGGGTGGAAATACTTTAGCTGTATTTTTTTGGATAAAGTAATTTCTGACTCAAAGCGACACTCTTCAAAGGAGGAGCAGGGAAGAGGCACACTAAAAAAACTCCTGATTATGCATTATTACATTTGGTCTAAACTCATTAAAGCACAGGATTCTCCTAAAAAGGCTTATACCACTGCTAGCCTCTCATCTGTCTGTATTTGCATGATCTTCTATGCTAGTACCAACACAGGTCTACCATGAGGTCGGTCAGGGAGCGGATCTAGCTCCAAAGAATGATGGTTAGTTTTCAACTGCTGTGTCAACTTCCCACTTTGTCTGATGATTTGGCCAGTAACAGTGGCACCCTGGAGTCAGAGGGGAACATGGGGTGGAGGTTGTGAGGAAGGAGGAAAGTACCACTGCTTCTGTCTCTGGTGACAGCTCACACTTAGGTGACCACAAGCTGACTGACACCACTTTGAGAAGCCAGACACACTGAACCATTAAACAGTGGCCTTAAGAGAGGCCTACAGAGCAAGTAATAGGGTGTTACTTAGAGAATTGCTTGTTCCCACTCCTGTCTAGTAGCATGGTTTTTCACAAGACTGTTGTCATGTTTTGCCTTTTCCAAATGCAGCATTAGGAAACCATAAGAACTTTATTTTGCAGTAGGTGTGCAGCTTTATTGTTACATAGCTTAGATCAGTTTTATTTTTTTCTGAGTGCCTTTTCAGTGGCATTAGCAGAAGTTAGAGGCACGACTTCAGTTTCTGTGGGAGGGTGAAGATCTAGAAACTTTACAGTTCCGTGTAACATTGTCTTTTTGTGTTGAAATCAATTTTTCTAGGAGGAAAATAAATAAAAAATTGGGGAATGCAGTTTGTCATCCGTCACTTCTGTCTGCATTTGTCCTGTCTGACTATCTTAGATCTGGGAGTACAGATGGGGCATTTGGACCAGTCAGAAATCCCTGGAGTTATTCAAGACAGTACAAGGGAAAACCTGTCCCAAAATCCCATCCTGAGGATGAAGATTCTAACTGGGTAATAGCGGGAGGAAGCTCAGGAGGCAGTGCAGCTGCTGTGTCATCTTTCACATGTTTTGCGTAAGAGGGTATTTAAAATTGTTTCATTAAATGTATCAATGTATGTTGGAATGTTTTAATTTTTTAATTTTCTCATAATCTAATTTGAAATGCAAAGGTTATTTGTACTGGCACACAAGAATTATTTCAGCATCCCTAGTTTAGTTGTGGCATATCACGAAGCCAGAATTAATCCAGGTAGGAAAATCTAGGCGTCTTCATTTTTAGTATTACTCAGCATAATGAGATTACCAGTTTTCACTGCATGAAATAAAATAATAACGGCAGTAAAAGAACAGTTTTATTGTTATTTCCACATAACTCTCTTAAAATTGACACGGGGTTTGTGACACGTCCTCTTCCTCAGTAGGTGTGTTACACAAATACACACTGAAAATGTAATTTGACAGGTGAGGAGATCCCTTAATATGTAACAGTATAATAATATTTCCTCCTCTCTTTTATTTTGTCTCAGAGTTACGTAATAATACATGAGATTTAGGGTCTAAAAGCTTTCAAATCCCTGACTTGACAAAAGGATACACAGATACTTACTACACAGATGCATACAAACTTGTCTGTTTTAAAAAGTTAGAAGACAATTTTAGTGTTTGGGGACTTGTTGTTTTGGTTGGTTGGAGGTTTTTTTTGGTTGGTTTTGGGGTAATTTTTTTAAAAGGAACTTACACTAGTTGGAGTTTTTAGGTTTTGTTTTTTAATTAAACAGTTATTATTACCTGTATGGAACAGCAACATGATATTTAGCAAATCAGTTGTCTATACTATCTTTCCCATGCAACTGTTAAAAGAAATCTGATCCTTAAAACTTTATACCTTTCATTTTATTCAATTTTTAGAGCTACATTGTGGAGCACATTTTATAGAAGATTATTTCAGTTGTGCTCTTAACTGGAAGGTATCCAGGTGTTTAAGAAGGCTCTTTAGTTTCTGTGTCCTTTTTTACCTATAGAGTATATTATAAGTGTCTATTTTATTGCTAAAATATTTTTTAGTAGCATTGATCACAACTTTTTTAAAAAGATACTATGTTTTTATATACAAAACCCATTTTATTTTATGATTTTTAAATGATACCTCTCCATCTCATTGCTTTCTGCTAGGTTGTAGTCTACTCAACATTTTAATGCTGTTGAAACTGAACTTAGTGCAGCCGTCTCTAAAGACTGCAGGTCCTTGTCCTGAGCCAGAATGGGCTGATCCTGACAGTCTGGCTGGCACCTTTCCTTAAATTGCTGGGTATGCTGAGCTCCTATTTTGCACTGCTCAGCACTTTGTCAAATCAGAGATATTTTTTTTTTTTGTCTAACCATTTTATTGTCTATATCCTATTGTTTATCCTATTAGTTTCTTTCAAGCATCAGGAATATTGCCAGTCTTTATATTTTCAATTTGAGATTTGGATGTACAGAGTTGCTATGAAATACAGGAAGTTTTGTGTTACAAAAGCTTTGAAAAGAATAATCTTCAGCAAAGTCGATTGAATTGGTTCAACCATCTTAGAAACAGATGCTTATGGGAAAAGTCACATAACCAGTTCAAGAAAAATTATGCCTCCTTCTGAAGTTTCATTTATTTTTGACAAAGATTTGTATGAAGGCTGTGTCTACTTTTATAAATGGTGCTTGAGTTAAAATTCTTAAAAACAAAATAAGAGCAGGTTTCATTTCAGTATAAATTTACAATTTTTGAAATAAAATTTTCAATTCAGAAAGAGCAAAGTTTCACCTGTGAAAGAAAAAAAAAGCTTAAAAACAAACAAACAAAACCCCAAACAAACAAAAAACAAACCCAAAAAATCCCAACCAACAAACAAAAATATATACCGTGTTTAAGAATGGCACCTAAGCTACTGTAAGATGGGCATTCTAATGCTATGCTTTGTAGGTTTGGAAACAGGAAAAACATCCTAGACTTTGTAAATTATTACCTCTTGTTAAAAGCAAGAAGCATATTGTGTTGCTTTTTATTTGTATACTGGAAGATGCAGTTCATGGCATATTAGCTACTGAGTAAGAAACTAATGTCTGAAAATGACGAGGCTTATCTTTCAGAGCCTCGTTATTGGAACAGACCAGCGAAGAAGGCAGAAGTAGATATTTAGGGATATATTCAGATAGCAAAGGTAGATAGGTAGAATTTAGGCTATGTGAAGAGAACTGGGCTCTCCTGTTGGCTAATTGAAAGACCCTAGGAAAAAGAAGCAAACAGATTAAAAAATAGCAGCCATTAGGAGCAGACTAAAATTTAGGCTAACTATGACTTCTAATCCAGAATAATTCACGCATTTTTAAATCGATGCATTTTAAAGCCATACATTTTTATTATTTGGAAATGTTCTATGTTATTTTACTAATAATAATCCTTTTGAAACTATAGAGCCTTAGGGTCAGACACAGGAGGATCTACTCGAAACCCAGCTGCTCACTGTGGTGTAGTAGGTTTAAAGCCAACATATGGACTGATCTCTCGCCATGGTCTCATTCCTCTAGTGAACTCCATGGATGTGCCAGGAATCCTAACCAGATGTGTGGATGATGCAGCAGTTGTGTTAGGTATTACTGCTTCATATGTCTTTGTGTGCAACATATCTTTGTTCGCAGCGTTGTCTCAAACCAAATTGAATTCAGGCTATGTACATTTTCTTGCTCTTCATACATGATGTCATATTTCAGGTTCACTTGCTGGACATGATCCTAAAGACTCTACCACAATTCAGGACAACTTTAAGCCATTCGAACTACCCAATTTGACTGATGTCAGCAAGCTCTCAATAGGAATTCCAAAGGTACCATTTAAATCCTGTCAAAAACTGTGGACAGGAATGGTAAATAGCACACCCAACAAAAAAATACTTGTCTTGCCCACCACTTCCCAGTCTCTCATGGTTTAAAACAGTGAAAACGGCATGAGCAGCTCCTGAAAAAGAGCAGTACGTGCTCTGTTGCCTGTGCAGGTGATTCAGAGTAAGCATATGTGATTGCTTCATCTAAAATATTTTGTTGTCATTGTGGGAAGCACTCTTAGCACTCTTGAGAATTTCCAAAGGAAATGGGGAACTTCAGTTCTTGGTTCTCTGTTGCTTTCATCAGTTGCCTGTATAACCTCAAACAAGTTGCTCTTAATACTGGTTTGTGCAGTGCTTTGAAATACTTCTCTAAATGGCACTGTGTTAATACAAAGCAGAATTTTCAAGGCAATGGAGTGGCACAAGGACCTGTGGTTCTCAGAGCTCTACTGAGGACTGAAAGACAACTGTAATCTTGCCTCTGATTTATGCAGTAAAGTCATGTTTGTAACTCTAAGGACACTTGCAATTTAGGTACAGTGTTTCAGACTTCAGCGTATTTTTAATTTAGCAAAGGTTCTGCCTTCAAAGAAACAGTGAGCATAACATTTGATTCTCAGTATTTGAACCTGTGCTGGAACAGGTATACTGAAAAATTTAATTTGGTAAACAGGTGCCCCCTGACCAGTTATTCGGGATCTGTGAAATACAGAAATGGTATGCTTATAAAATTTATTAGCTGCATACTGTTTAATTTTCATAAATATGAAACAGTGGTATTGGTTAATTATTCATACCCTTTGGACAGTTGTTTTTTATTGCTACAGGTTATTCTGAACAGATCCATGCATTTGTTAAGCGTGGGTCATTGCTACTCAGAAATCAGACAATATTATGACCTTGACATTGTGAGTTAGAACTAAAGCAAATATCTTGAAGAATAGAGAAATTCAATAGAATATCTTTTATCTTATCATAACATAGCTTATCTAAGTCTCCTCCCAACCCCTTGATTGTAGTTCTTTGGTGGGTTGTTTCATTTGTTTCACTGTGGCATGCCAATTTGCACTGATATGCTGTGGCTGTAATTTCTTTTAATCTTTCCTACTCAGAGCAGCCATAGCATTAGGACTTAAACCTGAAGAGTTTCTACCCATGAACTGCAGAGCCGTGCAGTGCAGTCTCCATAAGTATAGGCAAATACGTGGATAACTGGGCGATTTCTCCTTCAGGGGAAAATTCCATGGTCTGTGATGCATGGGTTAATCCTACTGAGATGAACATAATATTCTTAAGAGGACTGAATCCTGTTAATTTAAAACTGCTTGTCCATGTAATACCTAGTAGATGGAAGAAACTTTAATAAGTACTTAATATCATATAGTGGTGAGGTAATAGTTTTGATGTATTTTTTAGCAAGGAGTATTTGCATTAGAAGTAAACTGATATGTAAAAGTCATTTCCCTTCTTGTTTTTCCACTAAGGAATATCATGCACCAGGGCTTTCTAGTGAAATTCTGGCTCTCTGGTCAAAGGCTGCTGACCTCTTTAAGAATGCAGGTGCTAATGTAATTGAAGTGAGTCTACCACACACTCGTTACTCAATTGTCTGCTATCACGTGCTGTGCACAGCAGAAGTGGCATCAAATATGGCCAGGTTTGATGGACTGGAATATGGTAAGGCTTTTGAAAAAACTTTTCTCAGACAATAGAAACATTGCTGGATGCCATTTGAAAGTATTTAACAGTTACGCTTTTCGTGGTTGGTATTATCTCTAAGATGGAATAGAGTAGAAACTCTATCCAAATAAAAATCATCAACTAAATGCATTGTTTAGTATATTTCACTTCCAGACACACCAGTGTCTGGGCTTAAAATCTGTTTAAGATTTGTATAATAAACCAGGATTATGCTTTGTTGTTTTCCAGAATAGTAGCATGTCAGTCTGCAACAAATAGTGGCCTATTATATTGCTATGTCTATGTATATGTCTACTACCTCATGTTGTTAAATCTTAAGGATTACAAAAAGTGTTAATTTCCAAATTGCTTTTTTCAGGACACCGTTCTGACATGAACAAGTCCACAGAAAGTATGTATGCTGCAACACGACGAGAAGGCTTTAATGATGTTGTAAGAGGAAGAATTCTGTCAGGAAACTATTTCTTGTTGAAACAGTAAGTGGAACATCTTGAAACTCAAATTTGCCAAGTTAATAACTTTTTAAGCAAACGGTTGTCATTTGTGACATGAAAAACAATCATTCTCACACTAGTAACCACTTGTATCATTATTATTCTTGCTTTAGCTATGTAATACTTGCTGAACTGCTAATAATGAACAAAAATGTTTCCCTTAGTATTGCCAATGAGCCTTCTGAATTAAATAAGTAAAGCAAGCTGGTGATTTTTATTTTTTTTTCCCTTACTAGGGTATTATTAGCACCC
>JAOEHX010027896.1:1769-13852 GCA_025448015.1 Bolborhynchus lineola | reverse complement strand
AACACCTCACTGTGTAAAAGAATGGACTGGAATATCAGCATTGCCAACAGGCGTTAGTCTATACTTGTCAGGGTCAGAGTTCCAATACTTCCAGAAATTCTCTCAGGTATGTGACACAATGGTATGATTAAAACCACAAAACGGCTTGGACTGAAATAAAGTATGATGGTACATGTTAAATTTCTACACCAATGTAATATTTCAGTGCAAACTCTAAACCAACCAAATCAGGACAGTTGAAAGGAGAAGAGGAAAGAAAATTTTTAGCTTACTGCAAGATCACTCACCTGCACACATAGTATTTGCTTGTGGCAATTCAACCTCTGTCCATTTAATGGCTGCAGTTCAGTGAATCATTGAATCATAGAATCATGGACGGACTTGGGTTGGAAGGGGCCTTAGAGTTCATCTAGTTCCAATCCCAATGCATGGGCAGGTGCATCTTCCATTAGACCAGGTTACTCAAGGCCCTATCCAAGCCAGTTTCAAACACTGCCAGGGACAGAGCAGCCACAACTTCTGTGGGCAGCCTGTTCCAGTGCCTCACCACCCTCACAGGAAAGAACTTCCTACTGTCCAATATAAATCTACCCTCTTTCAGCTCAAAGCCATTACCTCTTCCCCTGTCACTACACTCCTTTGTTAGATGTTCCCCTTCAGCTCTCTTGTAGATCTTCTTTAGGTATCGGAAGGCTGCTATAAGCTCTCCCCTGAGCCTTCTTCCCTTCTCCAGGCTGAACAACCCCAGCCCTCTCAGCCTGTCTTCACAGGAGAGCTGCTCCAGTCGTCTGATCATCTTCATGGCCCTCCTCTGGACTCACTTCAACAGATCCACATCCTTCTTATACTGGGGGCCCCAGATATGAATACTCCAGGTGAGGCCTCACAAGAGCAGCAGAGAGGGGGAGAATTACCCCTCTCAACCTGCTGGCAGTGCTCTTTTTGAGGCAGCCCAGGATATGGTTGGCTTTCTGGGCTACAAGTGCACATTGCCTGGTGATGTTGAGCTCTTCATCAACCAACAGCCCTAAGTCCTTAAGTGGCACTTTTGTCCATGTCCCCTAATGAAAAGCAAGGCTGTTTCTCTGCTTCACTGAGAAGGTTGCAATTAATAGGAAAAATGTCTCTGGAGGGGCAACGATGGGCACCTGAATCTTTTTCAAGTGAAAAAATAGCTAATTGAGAACATTAGGGCATTTTATGCAGCATAAAAATGAATTCAATCTTAGCTACCATGCAAGTCATGGGAGCATCCAGGAAATGCAGTCATAGCAAAAATGGTTACAACAACGAGAGGGACAATCTAAAAAGATCTCAGCCCTTTTGAAATAAGTTGTTAAAACTCTTTTATGTGATTTTACTTGCAAAGAAAGATTTGTAGAAAACAGAGTGTAACAGAGAATTTATATTATTAGTACAATTCTCTCTTAAGACCAACATTTGATGCATCAAATCATGTTAGCAAATCTCAATAACCATAATAGTCAGATGCTTTTATGCATGTTATTACTATTGCAAAAAGGTGAAATTTCATGAGCTGATATGCTGGAGACAGAAAATGGCTGGGGCTAACTACTCTGGTATGTGAACTCTATTTCTTTCTGTGGCTTCAAAGCACAAGAACAGCTCAATCATGTATTTTTTTGGCCTAGAATTATTCTCTAGTAAGTTAGATATGGAAATCAGCATGTGTTTTATTTACTGTCTCAATTCAGAAGCAGTTAACAAGCCTGTTGTACCTCTCAACTTAAGTTCTGCTATATAGAAAAAAGTATCCTGCTTAATATTCCTGTCTCATTGTGTAAATATGTGGTGATGTTTACAGAATGATTTACAGTTGAGAACTTTGTTAAGAATATCAGCGTACTTTGTAACTTTAAAGCTGTGCAACACACACTTTTGCAAAGCAGTATTTCTTCAGTAAGAGTGGAGCATGAGCTCAAATACACTCAGCATAGCAGATAGAAGTCTCTTGATCCTGGCCAGTTTTAGGCAGGCTCTATTTACTCAACATTTATTTCAGTGGTATCAATAAAGTCAAGGAATCCAGTATTCAAAGATCTAATATGACCAAGTATTTCTCTTGGCAGTACCAGCACAGAGAAAGCTAAATGGAAATGCAAACTAAACTGCCAACCTCCAGAACAATGACTACAGTCCAGGAGGGGCAATTATTTGAGTGAACATGCCAATAGTGCAATTAAGGATGGCACAACATTGCCAGCATTTGTGTTATACCTCTTCGAGAAGCGAGGGATTCCCAACTCAAGATTATCATCCATCATCCCAGAAAACACATGGCTAATGTTGCTTAAGAAAGTGAAGAGATATCTTGCTTGGCATTAAAACTACTGTGATGATTTCCTTTTCTGGGGTGAGAGATTAGGCGCATATCTTATTTTTATATTTTTATATACACACAGAGCTTTCACTTTCAAGTGTCTTACCTGCAAAAGAGGTAAAATCAGCAGCAGTTAACCAAACTCTCAGCTGTTTCATACCAAAGCTCCACTGATTCAGTTAGGTAGGCAAACTTGAAAATCTTATTTAAAAGAGCACTGCATCAGGCTCTTTTTTCTCCATGCCACTGTGAGACAACTTTCTTCTCTGGGTGCTTTCTGTCACATTAGCTCCTGGCCCCCCTCTTCTACTCTGACTTTGCAAATACCTTTTTCTCCACTTTGTTTTCTGCAGCTGTCTTATGGTTCCTCCTTTCTGTTGCATCAGTCATAAGTTACATGTCTGCATTTTTACAGACCATCATAGCCTACTGTGACTCTATCAAATCTCACGGTGTCTTCATTCTGCCTGCCATTTCTTAATATTCATGAAAACATGTTTCCACATTTCCTTCCTTGCCATCTGTAATAACCAACACTGTTATATAACTTCTTTATATTTCTCCTTATTCTCTGCCTGCACAGCATCTCTTCAAAATTGGACAAAATTCAGAGAACATACTCCTCGAAATATGAGGAGCACAGATGCTAAATAGGAACATCATGATACTGGGCTTTCAATGCATGTATTAATTTTGCAACTGAACCTTCTGTGTTAAAATTACGTATAATGCCACACTCGGATGAAAAGCAGAGGGCTGACAACCCTCAAATCTGACAGTTTACATTATTCAGATATTTAATTTCAGATTTTATTATTACAACCCTGCTCACTTTGGAGATTGAAAAACAATCATAACTTTTGAAATGATACTGAAAAGCATGGGAGTAGGCATGGCCTTACTAAGTCCACTGTATAGCCTTCCATGTAGATTTAACATTGCACGCCTTCCCCCTTGGGATGGAAAAAGAAAGCAAGCCAGTTGTATACTACCTGTGGATGGTGCAGTCTCACCTAAGTCAGGCTCTGAGGCTGTATTTGATCTTCTCCCTCATATTCCCTTTTTATTCACATTTTCTTTTTTTTTGCAGTTTACAAAAGCATACTCTCAGTGAATCAACCTACCAAGACCTTAATGAGAGACTGAATAACATCACAGGTATTTGTGCAAACAGGTAATTATGAGGATGTAGGCTTTTCCATATTCAGAAGTAAAAGTGCATGGAATATTTCCCCCCTTTCTTTTCCCCTACATATTTGTATTACTCAAGTTTAGCAAGGTTTTTACAATACAGAAGAAAGAATAACCACTTGAAGAAAATCAAAGTTGCACTTCTGAATTTATATTGATTTTCATGGAGATCTGCTGATAAACAATTTTTGTGTGCTGAATTCCACTTAAAAATATATTATATTATTAAATAACTCTACAGCAAGCAACTACCTGGTTATCATATTAGTTAATGTCACATCATTAATGCTGTTTTAAATGTGAACCAACAGTGTGGTCAGAATGCAAGTTAAAACAAATTGATAAACTGCGTAAAATTTAATCAAAACCAGAGAAATCATAAACAAGTTTGGGTAATGAAGTAGGTGACTACAGGCAGTGAGACTCCACCCTGGAGTGCCATAATGAGAAGCTGTTAAAAATTGATGTTTGCTGACTTAAGCAAAAAGGCAGAACCAGGCACAGTCAGCTCACTGTGGGCAGAAAATGCCTGATGACAGCATGCATGACATGGTGACTCTGTTGTGCATTTCAGAGGCCACGGACCCAGTGTTGAACTTTTTTCTGAGCTAGGCCTGATGTCTTCTGGCAAGCAGCTCTGTGGAGCTGTAACTGCTGCTCCTCACACGGGCAACATATCCCTGTAGCAATGCCAGTGTGAGACCTACAAAAAGTTATATCTCTTTAAGAATAGCAGGGCTTAACATGCAAGGCAAACATGGTTTCTGGGAGTAACTGAGAATTTCAGCCTCTAACATTTGTAACATTGGTTTTTTTTAAACATACTAAAATTCCTAAAGATGCAGACAACTAACTACAAAACGCTTAAGCAAATCCTTTTGATTACCCATCTGTCTCAAAGTTGCCTTAGACCTATAAAAGTCTGGTCTTTAATTGAACCAGATATCATTTCACCTAATCTCAGGCCAAACCAGAAAAAAATGGTTTGGCTTTTAGAAAACTGATGAACTTTTCACATTAGAAAAGGCTTAAATACCTTTTGTTCATGCTATTTTTTCTTTTTTCAAGTCAAGACCTAAAGCATCAATGATGAAATGCCACAATAAAGAACATTTTCACAGAATTTCCAGTCTGAATTGGAAGCAGGAAAAAATAAACGAACAAAAAAATCAGCTCAAATTCTTTTCCCACAAGACTTTCATGACCCAGTTTGAAAACTCACGAGATCTGGATGAGTCTGAGAGACTCCAAATGAGGCAATCTTTACCCAAATCTCTGAATGTTTATCCACTTCTAACTTTATTGAGAAGACCAAGGTGACATTGCTCTTTAGAATGGATTACCAATTTGTTGTTTTACCAGATAGCCTCTGCTTAGGTTTAAGTCTAAACATACCTACCTACACTTTCCTCTTTATTTTCTAATTTTAAAGACTGTGCTTTTTTGAACAATATTTACATGTACTGTCTGTGTGTACATATAGATAAGCCACCTAAAACAGTGCAACAACAAACAGATTATTGATATTTGTATAATTAGGTGACTAACATTGAATTTGAGCTGGGGTGGGTTGTTTGGGTCTTTTTTTTTTTGTTTGGGGCATTGTTTTGTTTTTTAATGTAATTCCCCCTCTCTTCAGTGATATGGAATGTCCTGAAATGTTTTCTCCTACACAGTAGCCTGTACTAGCTGCTGCTTCCCAAGGACACATTAATACCAAGCTATTAGGACAACTGTTTGATTGCAGTCAGTCCTAAAATAAAGGCCAAATACAATAAACATTCTTCCATATGAGAGTGTTTTCCCAATCTGGGCTGAAGCGAACGCTGTTATGATGCTTATTAATGAACAGCAACGGCAGGGTCCTTGAACAGTACTTGCAACTTAGGATACACATTCAGACAAAATAAAAGTGCTAATGGATTAAAGACAATTTTTATAGCACAAAGAGTTGTCCCGAGTTTGGTTTTAGTTTAATACTTGAAATTATTAAAGCAAAGCACTACAAAAATTTACCTTTGGTTACAATGATGGGCATTTCTTAAATAAAATTATAGTTAATCACAAATTAAACTATGTCCAAACTGTATCTCGACAGTCCTTTACCATATGGACTTCTTACAAAAGAAGTGTGTATCTAATAAGGCTAACTAGTTTTCAAAACATAGTATTTTATTATTTTAAATTCTGAATTTCATAAACATGAACTTCTAGATAAAAACCAGAATCTTACTTCCTTTCATGTTAAACAGTACACCACAAAATGATTTATCAGTAGCAGCAGCACAGTCCTCTCAGTTTTAATAGAAAAACAGCTTTATTTTCTTCACCTCTGTGTGTGTGTATATATATTTGCTTGATTATTGTTGGAGTATTTCAGCTGATTGACAGGTTTAGTTTACTTTTTTCAGGTAAGGAGAATATTAAAGCTGTCAGTTTGAAGGAAAAAAGAAGTGGAATACAAAATGGAGGAGATACTGTATCCTATAAATGAGGACAAGCCCTCCCAAATTTGTTGTTTTTTGCATGAATTTTATATACAGGACCAATGTGTAAGCTTCAAGATGCTTTTCCACTTAAAACCAAAGCAGATATGCATCTAACTCAAAGGCCTAAAACACAAAAGCGCAAGTATCCCTTTTAGTTAGCGGCAATTTAAGTGAAATAGCCAAAATAACTAGTGAATGAATCCACTGGTATAAAAAATCTGCCCTATTATGTGTTACTCATATATGTTACTCAGTTACTAAGACAGGCTTAAATAAAAGCATGTGGATTATGTAATAACATACAGTTGTTCAGGGTTTGTAATGTACTCTCACCTAAGTAGATAATTGGCAACAAGGTCTGAACATGAGAACTTTTGACCTGAAAGCACGTTTTCTTTCTGAATTCAACAAGAACATAGTCTCTCCTTTCTCAAGATTCCAAACAATTTACAATGGCAATGAATTTTTATTTAAAAAATGTGCTTACAGAAGACTGAATAGCACTTGGAAGTGCAGGAAACGTATCCAGCATGGTGATATCTACCTTTAAAATGGAGAAATTATAATACTGATGATATCATTACCAGTGCTCAAATCAGTGTTCAGAAAGTATCAGATGTATTATCAAATGACAATATCAAATATTAAAGAACCAAGGGAAAGTCAGAAAGAGCATTTATGCTTTGTTTTTCTCACACATCCTAAAGTTAAGTGTTCAACTATGCATTCACACCAGTTTTTGCAGAGAACATAGAAGGCAGAGAGATGTGCTCTAAAACAACTTTTCATCTTCATCCATTTGCAGAGAGCTGTTCTTTTTCAAGGGTTAGCACAGATCTGTGTTGGAGCAAAATCTGGGCCTGGTGAAGTCAGTGAAAGTTTTGCTATTGATGTCAGTGGATTGGAATTCTTTCTATTATCTTCAGATACCTGGATAGCTGCCTGAACATCTGCTGAGGTTGTCTCTAAAGAGTCAAAGTGCGGTTTCTTAGAAATACTCAGATCTGCTGGTAAGGACAATTTCAGCCCCTTAAAAATTAAGGGTTCATTAGAAGTTGACGTGCCTGTGTTGTTTGGTAGATTTATCATGGAGATCTCATATTTGCAAAAAAACCTCAACCCATAATCAAATACTTTCTTGCTTCACATGAACACTTTTTTCCAGATCCCTGTCAAAATGTGGTATATTAAGCAAGTTGTCCAAGGGAACCCTGTGGCAAAGCCAAACATTCTGACTCCCATGAAATTATTTGTACACCTTCCTCTTTTTTTAATATCAATCAAGAACAAGAACATGAGGAAAACAGAGGGAGGTATAAGCTGGTGAGCTAACATTTTTCTAGCCCAACATTTCCTACAATTAATGAATTAAAATGCAAAGAAAGCATTGTTCATGAGTGCATGCACCAATATAGAATAGGTAATTTCCCAATTTATGAAAAATATATAGTCAGCCATAACATATTCAGGCATCTCTGCTTATAAAGGCATAAAGAAGTGGTGGTCTGCACAGGAAAAAAGTCCTGGTTTATGGTTAGAGACAAAGCGCAAAAACTAAGCGCGCCATCACATTAACACCCCTATTCACATTTTGCTTCCATTGCTCACTTTCTGTAATTAGTCGTTTGTTGTAACTAAGCTTTGCAACTATACAGATTTCCATTTAATTTTGCTGTTCCATGCAAGAATCAAATGCACCTTCTAAAAATAACTGTTTTTATAAAAACAGGGTCATTTGCAGGAACACAGTTTTACTACGCACACTGACGTTAAAAATAAATTAATAGTATAGTCTGTTAGTCAAAAGTACCATTAACTGATACATAAGTGACACTGAACACTGTTTAGTCACATGCTCTTGCTATGTTGATGTTCCTGCAGACTTAACAGTACCTGCCTGTCTCAAGCTCCGTGTCCTGAAGAATGTTCTCATTCTTTTTTCACTTTATCTGCAGTTATTTCAAGCAACTTCCATACATCATATTTTAAGAGATATAGTAAGAAACATCTAGCCCTGCTAAAAGACTGTTCAATGCTTCAGTAGTACACAAAGCCTCTCCACCTCCCTCCACACCCCTAAAATCTCCTCTTCTCCAAACTGTACAATACACTTGCTTAAAGAAGCATTAGGCATCACAATGGCAACAAAACACACAGTAGTGTTCTGACACTAACCTCAACCAAGTATGCTCAGAACTCCAGTGAGATCTTGTCTGAGAGCAAAAAGAAAACTGCTGGGAAGACTGAGGAACACAAAACTAAAAACTCTTTTGTAAATGACCACACTGGGGTTCCAAACTATGGGATTTGCTTTCTTTTACAGAAAACAAACAAACAAACAAAGTGCTTCTGGCATTCAAAGAATGAGGGCAAACTCAATGTTTTCTTTTAACCGCTTCTTTATGTCTTGAGGAGCTGGGACTTGAGCTGACAAAATGACCCAAAACTGACATGATAACACTGGTCATAAAAAGTCATGACAGCTGACCCTCATTAAAGACAGAAAGACAGGTCCCAAACCATTTTTTAGCTATGCATTTAGCACTGGCTGAGGAAATGCAGGATTAAAGCTGGGGGGCTGCACACAGGCGACTTCCTTGTTCTCTCCATTAGAACACAGTTTCCAGTATGAAGAGCAAGCTTTTAGTACTCATGCCAAACTATGTTGTACATGTATGTTTAATTTTTAATTTCATTTGGACTGCTTTGTCACCTAAATATCAAGTCACTCAAATTTTCTATGGAGTTTGCAAACACAAAAACTTGATGAGTTTATGAGACAGAGAATCTCCAGGAGTCAGAAACAAAAGACATTCCAATTTAAATAAAAAGATCTTGTGGTTGCAATTCCATGTTGCCATGAGGATATGAACGCTTCCACTCAATGCACCACATGCAAGGTAAAGCACCCTTGTAAGACATCGTAGCGATGAGGCCTAAGGTTTTTCTCTCTCTTGTAACCTAGGAACAGTTCACCAAAGATTGGTTTAGGGAAAACCAGATTAAACAGAGGACTAACCTGATAAATTTTCAGAACTTGGTGTGAAGCAAAAGACTGTGGACACTGCTGAGTTACAAATATTCAGCCTGATAATACTTACACAGTGAAGTTAATACTTACAAATATAGTGACAAAATAGAAAATACACACAGCTAATGCCATGACACCCTCCCAGAAAAGAGGCAGTGTGAGATGGTATATTTCTACTTGAGGCACTTTGTCACCTACAATCAAATTTAAGACTCCTTCAATATACCTTCTGCGCTAAGTACTAAGGTCTTGTAATGTCCAAAGCACTTCAAGTAAAATTTTACAACTTCTGGGGAAATGGTGGTACAAGTAAAAACTTCACAGCAGAACCGTTAGTACAGTGAAGGGAAACACTCCTGGGAATTCTGAATTCAGATCAAACCTTTGTTAAAAGCTTACTTTCAGAGTGCAGTATGTCACTAACAATTTTCTATTACAATGCCATGGTGTTAAAGAAGTTTATCAGATTCATATAAACTTGATGTACTAAAAAAATACAGACAAGAATCCGTTGTTTTTACAATGAACAATAATTGTGTTTTTTCAGCTTTGCCTTTCTCATATCGCCGTCACTAGTTGGAAGACAGAATTCAAGCAAGAGAAAGAAAACTTTTACTTTTGTCCTGGTTAAGTTGCCAAGCTATTCCATTTTGCAACATACTACAGTCTTTAGTGAACAGTAATCATTGGAAATATTAGGAAACAGAAGCTAAGGATTAACCTTGCATTAAAACTACTGTTGACCTTATAAGAGCGATTATTTATTAGTCTGTGAAAATCATGACATAACCTCACAGCTCATATAACTATTCAGGTGTATTATAAAAATAAATAAATACCATCCTTCTCCCACCACCAAGAGTACTACACTTGAAATCACTTGCACTTCAATTACTTGATGTTTTAATACTGATGTTTAACACGTCAATGCAAATACAGCATTCAGATGATTGTTAAGATTAAAAAGTAGGTTAATCAGTAAATTTAATAATTGCTGCATGATTTAAAAACTGCCCACAAAAAAGAAAGACTCAAGCCTGCTCTTTATTTAAAATGTGTAAGGAATTTTGCTTAGAATATACGGAGTTAAAAAGCAACTACTGCAGTGTACTCAGTTGTTTGTGCAGCACCAAATTTAAGTCCAAGAGAGATTATGAGAAATTTTGCTGCAGGCTGTCAGACCTCATTAACTTAATGGAACTGGTAAATTGGCACATTTCCAGCACATTGTAGAAAGAAAAGCGCTTTCAGCTTGAGAGTGAAGGAGATCTAGTTTCGGTTTGGCAGCTAAAGGAGATTATTAGCTATAAATAATGGCTGCACTGAGATGACTTATATGGGATAGCTTGACCAAAATGAAGGCAAAGAGACAAAAACATTAACATTTTGAAACAAGCGATACAGTCTCTTTGTTGGATGGAATCTAGAACAGCTTTGTAGACATTTTCCTTTTAAAGCCTTACTGTTTACAAAATCATTTAAAAGTCTTCGTAACAAGCTTAGCTACCACTGAACTCATTAATGGAGAGAAAATTCTTCTCTTTGTTAAGTCTTTGAAGCTCTTTAAAAGATGTTCTGAAACCAGTGGTTTCAGTGTGAGGTGGTGACGTGCTGTGTTGTACTCACTAATATAAAAGTATTATATTATTTTGGTCTGAAATACCATGGAGTGTTTCCAGAGCTAGGACAGCAAAAGGGCAGTGAGCAAAATTCAGTAGACTCAGAAGAAGCTAGAAGAAAAGAAAACTCAGAAAAATGTGACAGATAGAAATTTCTCTTAAGACAATAAGGTGTGCATGGTAGGACAGTTTTCTTACCTCAGATTTCTAGGTGGTAAACAGGCTTTCAAGTAAAGACAAGCTTATCCTCTAAATTTATACTAAACCCCCCCCCCCAATTATTATGCAAAAATTAACAGTAGAACATGTGTCTGGATTGAAAACACTTAAAAATTCTGGGACTTACTCAGATAGTGATATCTGCAAAGTTCAAGTAGAGATTTCAGTCATCCCTATGGCCAGGACCTGGTTCTACTTATTTATTTGTAGTTACATTTACTTCTGCTTTTAAGTCAACAGGGTATTCTTCCATTCTTCAGTGGTAAAGTTTTTTGAAACAGGTGTTGATTCAGAGCATTAAAGAAGCACCAGAAGCCCTATTTCTTCTGCAGGAGAACAGGAATTCTACTTTTTACTTAATTCATTCTTTCTTTGTCCTATGTCCCTCAGGAATACATTTTAAGGGAAAATTAGGCCAGTTTCTATGCATTCGGCCTCAGCTTCTCTGCCAAGCAGTTGGTGCAGGGGTGTGTATGCGTCCATGAGCTAGTCCGGCAAGAGCACCTGTCACCTTGCAAACTGGATTAACATCACATAGATCCCTTGTCAGCATTGCATAGGAGTGACTCTTACTTCTGAGCAACTCAGTCCAAATTGAAACCAACTACCTTCACACATGATACGACCAATTTCCCCAGGCACCCAGTCACAGTGGGTATAGGAGGCACTTCAGTATCGGTACGCGTCTGCTTTTACTTTAGATTTACTGGTGAGTGATTGGTGAATTCTGCCAAAAAAAGGAAACATCAGGTTCCCTCCTTATGAATGAAAGCTTTATTATGCTCTAAAATCCATACAGAAAAGGCTGCCTCTAACAACCAGCTGAGCTAAATGTGAAAAAACAAACCAAACCAAACCCAACCAAAAAAATACATTAATGCAGCAACATGCACTGCTTTCACCAGGGATCTGGGGGAGGAATGTATCAGACTGCAGGAACCAGTAATGTTCTGATGCTGTGGTGTCAATTTGAAGACTTACGCATACTAAAAAAATCCTAACCCAACCCTAATTCACTGCATCCCTTACACACAGGATAGAAATTCTTCTTCTGACACTATTATTTACATCCCCCCCCCCCAACCGAACCTGAAACCACTAAACCACTTTTTATTTTTAATACTATTCAAGAACAGCTTAGCTTCTATAGGTGACAAAAAGCAGTGTGTGAATGTTTCTGGAGGAATACTCAC
>JAOEHX010027893.1:13196-28559 GCA_025448015.1 Bolborhynchus lineola | reverse complement strand
AGCTGTGCCTGGGACTGCTCCGACCCAGGTGTAGGACCTTGCACTTGGCATGGTTAAACTTCATCAGGTTGGCATCAGCCCATCTCACAAGCGTGTCAAGGTCCCTCTGGATGCCATTCCTTCCCTCCAGTGTATCAACCGAAGCGCTCAGCTTGATGTCATTGGCAAACTTGCTTTGGCAAAATCCAGTGTGACTTTGAACACTTCCAATGATGGAGCATCCAGCTTTTCTGGGCAATTTGTTCCTGCATCTCACCACTCCATTGTAAAACAAATTCTTATGTTCAATCAAACCTACCCTCTGTCAGTTTAGAAACACGTCTTGCTCCAACAGCTCCATGCCCCTCTTTTGCTGTTGCCCCAGAGCTGGATCAGGACTAAGTGTGTGTGGGGGTGTCTCTCCAGAGCACAGCAGAGGAAGAGACTCCCCCCCCTGACCTGCTGCTCATGCTCTAGGGGTGCAGCCCAGCACACGGAGGGGTTCTGGGATCAAGCACACTCTGATGGCTCATCCAATTTTTCTTCTACTTTTTTATACACAAAGTTTACAGATAACAGTTATTGAAAGAGGCACTGTGTCCTGGGTTCAGCAGTAGTGGTCATTTTTCTCCTTCTTAGCAGCTGGTGCAGCGCTGTGTTTTTGACTTTCAGCCTGGGAACAGTGCTGATAACACCGATGTTTTCAGTTGCTGCTCAGTAATGTTTACTCTGATCAAGGACTTTCTGAGCCTCATGCTCTGCCAGGGAGGAAGGGAAGCCGGAAGGAAGCAGAGCCAGGACACCTGACCCAAACTGACCAAAGAGGTATTCCATATCACAGCACAGCATGCCTAGTATATAAACTGGGGGCAGTTATCCAGAAGGGTTAGATCACTGCTTGGGTCAAACTGGGTATATGTTGGGGGGTGGTGAGTGGTTGTATTCTCTTCCCTTGTTATTTCCCTTATCATTATTATTTTTGGTGGTAGCAGCAGCAGGTTTGTGTTATACCTTAGTTACTGGACTGTTCTTAACCCGTGGGAGTTACACTCTTTTGATTCTTCTCCCCACCCCTCAAGGACTGAGGGGAAGAAGAAAAGGGGGGAGTGGGCAAGCTGCATGGTTCTGAGTTACCAGCTGAGCTTAAACCATGGCACATTGTCTTAAAGTAAGGATGGTCATTCACATGGAAGCATAACTAATGAATGAAGTACCACAATACTACCCCATTTCACAAACAGTGGTTTGTTAATGACAGCAAATTAAAACTTCTCTGCTATCCTACTAGCATAATATTAAGAATTTCTGAAGAAAGAAGAAGAAAAGTTTCCTCAAATTTTCTCCTGAGGTCATTAATTCCATGAGCTAACAGCAAGCACTTTCTTGAGTTGCGATATTTGAGCAGTTCATGTTCAAGTCATTTGCAATAATGAGCACATTTCCAAAGAAAGAATTTGGCTTTTAGCCTTTTGACAGAAATTAGATTAGGATATCACAAATACAGCAGAGTAACACAATATGAGGCCACAAAACTTAGACTGCAAGACAGCAGATAGTTTAAAGAAGAGGTTTATGCCATACTGGATTAGGAACATCCAGTTGATAATATGAATTCTTTGGAAATCCAGACCTCCAGAGAGGTAACTAAGCATTGGAAAACATTCCACTTACTACATATAAACAGTAAAGGAAAAAATTAATGAAAGAAAACAGACGTAATAATTTCATCCATACATAGATACATATACACATACACGCACACACATTACGTCTATTTGCTTTCATTCAGTACACATACAAACACAAATATATGAATAATTCCTCCCTCAGCCAAAGTATCTGTCCTTAAATCTTTATTATTGCATTGCATCCCTTCAAAAGCTTAAAAGCAGAACATGCTGCTATTGTGGAATGACACTGGTTAGACTCGTAACTAGTTTTATTTCCAAACGTTCCAAAAGGCGCTACAGAACATCAACATTATTATGCTAGTTGCTGAAGTTATGATTTACTTTTAATATTATGGCTTGACAGAACTAGACAATGACTTCTGCATTTCCAATGTGCCCGATGTCTCAAATGCACTATGGTAAGTTCAAACACAATGGATTTATTGCCACATCATAGAAAAAAAAACAAACAACCAAAAAATGTGATGTACTTGTCCCTACAGAAACAAAAAAAATATAAACTATTAGTCGGTCAAAACAAAAATCATTCCTATTAATTTGGAATTTAATTATCAAAGTACTGCACTCAGAACATCATCTCACTGCAGAGCTGAGCCTCGTGGAGTTCGGAAAAGACTATTTCCTAGGCTTATCAGAAAATCGGTTGTGCTGCATCCTTCAAAGTATGCATGGGTTTTCCAGAGACACACAGAAATAATTAGAATAGGGTGAAGCAGCCTGGTTTTCTTTTCATCAGAGGTCAGGAGAAAGTATTTTAAACCATGAAACTTTTCAAAAAGCCATTAAAGCTCCCCATAAAGTCCACAGAAGTTCTTGTCCCAAGATTCGTATTGCATGAATTACCAAGAACAAAGCTCAAAAAACTCCTAAGAATCAAATTTACAGTTACAGCTCATATGGAAGTCAATACATAAAGAAAAAAATCTGAAAGAGAACACATGTAATTTAAAGATGATGACATAGTGACAAGAACACAATACCCACTTGATAACATTATCAGCCCTTCGAGCAAAGTTCACTTGCTACTGTGAAGGAACAGAATCTATTATTAGACCCTGCTAGTCCCTGCACCAAGAAATATTCCTCTTCCTTCTCCCCCTGTCCAAAATACAGCTTATGAAAAGCATCTGTCACTAGCAAAGCCTGAAGAGAAGTCCAGCAATCTCATAAATTAGATTTTGGTTTCCTCTTTTAATATCCATTCTAGATATTAAATGTCAAAACAGAGTGTTATTCATATCACTTAATACTACTTACTTGCTTACCAATAATACATAAGATCAGCATTATTTCTTGACTATGGCAAGCATTTTGCTCCAGATTAGAGCTTCTCCAGCTACTGCTAAAATGGATCTTGATTTCTGCTATGTTTATATTGTTGCTGTTAATTTTTTGTTACATGCCTATTAAAGATGACAACTCTCAAAACAAAATTTCAGAATAGAAGAACCAGGCTAGATACTCTGCTTCAAATGCAAACCTATGCCACATATTAACATGAACTTTTGGCAAAGCCAGTATTTTGCTAGGAGGCAGAAAATCTCACTGAGGCCTTTCCCAGTGGAAACAACAGCTGAAAGGTGACTCCATCCCTCTATTGCATGTGTTCTTTTACCCCTACTATTGCTGATCCCATTAAAGTTTGCTTCTGCTAGCTCTTTAACTAAGGCAGACTTAAGAGATGTGCATTAAGTAGTTACATTTACAGCTTTCTGACATGTTCTAAACCAAGCAACAAGCATGACAAAACTTCCTTACCGACAAAAAGAAGTGTAAATATGAGAGTAAGCTGATACACAGCGTGGCCCAGAATGTTCTTCATCATGGTACGGGATATAAGAGGTTTGTTCCTGCCATATGGCTTTCTCAGCAACAGAGCCTCGGTGGGAGGTTCAGTGGCCAAAGCAAGGGAGGCAAAGGTGTCCATAATGAGATTGACCCACAACATCTGCACAGCTTTCAGAGGAGAGTCCTGTGGAGACAAATTAGAAAGTTATATATTTCCTAGAAAAATAACAGTTGTCAGTCTTTTACTGGGAGTTAATTTCTTCCTGTGTGACGCCAGCAGCGCTGAAGATGGGACACTGAAATCCACAGCCCTTTAGTCTGTCTTACTATGTCCTTTCTCATCTTCTTATGAAAGACCAGTATGACAGGAAGCATAGCGATCTGGGCAAAGATAAATTATTTCTCTCTAGTCCCTTAAATCAGGAATATTTACAATCACACAATGCTTATACAGCATAACATAACACTTTATGACAGATTTTACAATGTCCTCAGTTACTTCATGCGTCATGCTGAAGCCTCCAGCTGAATTTAGGTAACTAGATAACACAAGTGGGAGCTCCTTTCCTGGAAGAAAAATTATACTGGAACAATTTAAAAAGTAATGTTTCAATTTACTATAAATGACCTATCTGTTTTGTCAGAAACAGCTTGAAATCATTAACAATTTATGAAACAATTCCTGCGACATGTGAACACATCTTGCTTGGATAAGACCTTTTAAAAACAGTAGTGAATAAAAAAATGCCCGATATCTGGATAAAGAAAACCAGCCCAGCACCCTGAATCTCATTAAAATATATCAAATACGGAAAAATAATAGATTCCTTATTATTTCATTGGGTAACACGATAGTATACTTGAAACTCCGGAACCGGACAGAAAAAAATCAAACATTACTGCCGGTCAGGATGCATTAATTTTCTGATGCAGATCTCCAACCGCTAGAAGGAGCTCTTTGCTCACTCAAATCAAGAGTCTATGGTCATATTACAGAGGACTTGAGATCTCCTTTTAAAACAACCCAAAAGGAAACAAATAAAGCAAACGAACACAGATCTCTGGAGAACTCGAGACGATTATTAGAGAGTTTTGATTTGTAATTCACTAGGGCAGCTGTAATGATAGATTCAACCTCTTCAAGGAGCCATATCAGGAAGAATGAAGGAGGTTCTTGTGTATCTAACAACCTCCTTCCTGTGCTTTTAGACTGATCCCAGCATGGGCAGCATTAGTAAGGTCTGCTTTCTGTTTCAAATAGATGATTTTTATTAGAAAAATAGAATCTCAAAAGTAACAAGGTATCAGCATGATAGACCTTATAATGGAGGGGAGTTAATCTGCAGTGTGGAAGTTGGAAGATCTGAGCACTATTTTTATGCATTACATTACCATGCTGCTGTAATAATGAAGCAAAGAAATCTATGGACCAGCATAAGAGCCAAACCAAAGCCAATCAACTCACCTTATGAACTCTGACCTTTTTTCCCAAGGGTTAAATGGTCATTTTTAATGAAATGTTGCCAAATAATGAGGCCCAATTCAGTATCCCAAGAACAAACGGAGAACAATGGTAAGTGGTTTGGTCTTTTGTGGATCTGGTTTATATTCCAACTCTCCCTTATGATAAAACCATTATTTCCTCTTGAAAACATACATTTAACATCCCTACAGTTAGATAAGTTTTGATACATCTTATTCATTAAAAAACATACTCATTTTTAGCTTATTTGAAGGGATGGAGAAAAACAACCTCCTGTTTCTAAGTTTTACCGGTTGGCTACATAGGGAAGATAAGCATAAATAGATTTTCGACCTCTTGGTTATGTGTTGCATTAACTGGGTTTATGTGGAGAGTTCAGTCACTCATTTGGTATGCAGCTGCAGGAACAGGAAACATCTTTGTCTTTAGAGGTGGCTAAAAACCTGAAAGCAATCAGGACAAACTTAGTTCCAAACTGAGGCCTCATTTGTTTTTTATTAATACTAATGCCTCAAACAAGGAGAATACTTGCACTAAAAGCAGTTTGTTGCTAGGGCACAGTATATAGAGGAAAAAGAAAACATGGTTTCTACTGAACAATTTCCTTGTCATACTTCTACCTGTTTGGTTAATAACTTTACTTGAGAAACATTCTCTACTTTGAGATGCTACAATAGCTGAATTTCCACTTCCTGTGCTGACTTCCATGTCAATAAAACTGAATTTGTCTGTTATGCTTAACAAATACAGTTAAATATGCAGGTGTCTGTTGGAGCCTGACATATCCGTAGCATAACGAAGAGGCAGATTATTTCAGTCTCTAAATCACGCAACTGTAGCTGGCAGTCATCAGTTTTGGCAACAACTTGTTCTCACCATTTCACACTGCCAATCACCTTGTGTGGCTATGGTGCCCCTAATAATTATCTATTATTGGCAGTGCTACACTGCTCAGTCAAGTGTGAAAGCTCATTCTAAGCTGAAGCCAAAACATTAAATACACATTAGTCTGGGCAGGCAGTGGAATGAAATTTCCACTGCAACTCTATCTGATTTCTGATTAGTTGGTGGAAGCTGAGGAAAATACGTATCAGCTAAGGAGCTTAGTCTTCCATTACAGATTTTAGTCACTTATGCAAGTGCGATGCAAATTCAGTGTTCTTCTCCCTGCATTTTGGTCACTAACTGACTATCACTAGTTAGTTCCTAACTCATTTTCTGAAAACTTCGGGGATGAAAGCTGCTCAAATCGCACACAAAATCACCAGTTATTTATCAAATTCCTTTCCACTTGACCTTGGAATAGGTTAGCTTTGGCCTAGAGGTAAAAGGAAAATGTCCCTTAAATCAAGTGGTGTTACACTTCATCTTCGAAACACTTAAAACTACAAACTGCCAAAGGCTGGAAATAAACTACAAATCTTTTGTGACATGCAGAGCCTCACAAATTTTAGAGCTTGTTACTTTTGATTTAGATGACAAGCTGTAGGAGAGTAAAAAGGTATTTTCACCCTTACCTCTTCACTCCCACTTGTCAAGAGAACACATGCATGGGTTTATAAAAATGAGCAGTTCTGGTGGGTTAACCTTATATCCACTAACACAGAGAAATGTCAGCCCTCACTTCTGCTGCTAGGTCATCCACTAACTGCATGGAAGCGGCATCCTCAATTCTATCTCCATGGCTCTAAGCCCTCTCAAAACAAAGCTAAACAATGTGTACTGTGATTTTCTATTATAGTTTTTTCAAATTTGCCAATGCTATGATTTTAGGATTTGCCAAACACAGTTCTGCACTCAAACATTATAACCAAGTAAATTACTGCCTTATACATGTGAGTATAGATCACCCTCATTTCTTGAACAAGATCTATAAAAACAAGTGATTCATGCAGTAGTTCACTGCTAAAGTGCTTTTTAATTTACATTTAGTTTTCCAAACATAATGTACTATAGTCACTGTTTTCAATTCCTAATATCTGCTAAAGTCGTCCTCAGATTACAATAATAATAATTCGAATGCAAAATGTTAAAACAAAGTCTTTGTCTTCTCTGTCTTTGATGCAACCTTTCTGAATAGTTACATTGCCTCAGCAGTTGGATACAGACAAAATTTGGCACAGAGATAACCTGCTAGCTTTAGACTTGCAGTGTAAAGCTGTTTCCATTTGACTGATCTGCATTTTAAAACCTTTACTTTGTACATACTCAGATTATTTTTATAGTTCCAAACAGAATGACCTAATATTCTCTTGGTACTGTGTAGGGGACAGGAAACAGGATGAATCTTCTGGCTTTGTAAGGCGCATATAAACCTCTATATGATACCTAGAGATGTGATGCAATGACTCATTTGAAGTACAAAATTCACAGCAAATGTAGGCAGAGCTGTAAAGAAGAACCCTCACTGAGTCAGGCAAGGGCTGTGCAAAATTGTTATTCCAAGGATGAAGTCAGAATATAAGAGTTTATATCTCATAAAACCACTGGAAAAAGAAATCACTGGCTTAACCTGAGGTAATAGTTGCTAAACAGAATGGACAATTATATGCAAACTGGTCAAGACAATCACACCCTGATCAGTTTAAAAGCATGTACTGAGCAACCCAGAAAGAAGAAAGCAAGGGGTAAAGGAATTAGGTCATTTGAAAGACAAAGTGAACTAATACAGCTTTGGCTGCATTGTGCCACAAACTGCACTGGCATGGGACTAGTAGCAACAATAGTTGTGATCACATTGGTGGGTGTTATCTACACGCTGGAAACAAAATTAAGAGCACCTATGCAGCCACAGAGGGAGTGATCCCTGCTCAGCTTTTAATCAGAGTAGGTAAGCATAGAAGCTTCATACTCCAGTATCCCAGTATGCTGGTTCCAAATTGCAGAACACACTTTTTGAGAGGTGACATAAGAAGCATGGAAGAAATGTTATAACCTCCATAGAATTTTTCTCATTCTAGATTTGATGAAATACCACCAAAAACATAACCTGGGGAATATTAATTAACCTGAAAATTAACTGTGAACTAAAATTCTATTCTGCATGTCAAAGAAAGCCAAACTGACTACCTAAAAGCAAAGTAAAATCCAGTCCAATGTTCAAAAAATTATATTCATCAAAAAAAAAAATATTCATTCTGAAGGTCACAGAAAGCTACGCTGCCATTTAGAAACTATAGATTTTAGCTTCATTTGTTTGTTAATAACTTAAACGTGTCAGTCAAGATAGTAATTTAAGACCTGTGTACAGTTTGGCAGACTTAGATCTGTGTATGTGCACCTAGCCTGTTTGCAAGGTTTTTTTGCTATCTGCATGCATTTCGAGATACAGCTGTTTTCAGAGCAACCACAGGGTACAGTGACGTACATGTTCTCAAGGAATTTTTAGTAAAGCTTGCAAGCCAAATAAACATAATGCCCTTTCACTGGCTACAGCCTTTGAGTCAACGCCTACGTAACGACGATAATTCGTAAGCAGAGACAGAACCGAGAGTTGCTTGAGATGATCAGCGCTCAGGTCTCTGAGCAGAAACAGAACTACAATGGAAGTAACTGCTGCCCTTTTGCTGCAATTCAAATTTTAGCTTCTTTGGGCCTCTCTGTTGGATTTGCATTTTTACTGCCAAACTAAGAAATTGCATGAGAATCTATTTGTACAGAAATACAGGAATTCTAGGAGGTGTACATTAGAAACCTTTAAACAGGGACTACAGGCTTGACAGGCTCAGCGATGGTCTTACAGACCATTAGGGCAATATAAAGACACTGGGCCTGATCAAAGTCCTACTAGAAGCCAGTGAAATTATTCAAAGAATAAAGAAAGCTCTGGAATGAAAAGTCTGCACTGTTTATGCACTTAGACCAGATAGAAAATAGTGTTTACACTGTACCATTTAACCTCTTAAAGAATAAACCAGAAATCCCTCAGTTAACAAATGGAATATATTACCCTTCATATTTTCATCAAGCAATTGAAAAAATGCTGGACATCAGCAACAACAAAAAAATCACCTGAAATAAATGTTAGTAGGCAGTAACTGAATGTCCATAAAACAGGGTCTTAAAAGGAATCACTCGCAGCAGGCCCAGTCACGGCATTCTCACCAGGCTGCTGTTAGCACTCTTTCCTATATTGTTTTGTACTGCTGATAAAAATCCAGGACTGACCTTCCAGAGTTTTAGTCCTTATTCCAATTCCTTCCATTACCAACAATAACCACTTTACAGCTAAGCATTTTCTCAATATGCTTGGAAATAGTTCCCAAGAGAAAAGTTATCCAACTTCTGCTACCACGAGAGTGCTTCTGTGGCGCAGAGAAGCTCTGCTGTGACAGCCGGGCATCAGCCGGGCCTGAGGGCAGTGGGGGAAGCTAGCACTGGGCAGCTCAAATTTTGACTTTGGAAAACGAGTGAATTCAGGCATCAGTGCGCTCTCTATACAGGACAAAATCGTTATTTCATTTGTTAAGGTCATTTCCACTTCTTTCAAAACCAGCCTTTTTGCATGCCTCAAACTCCCAGCACTCAGCGGAGGAGCTGACTGGGGACAGCCCCATCCACCCAGCCACTGCATGGCGCTAGCAGAAGCTGAAGCTTGCTCACATGCCACACAAAAAAAGCCTGTATGTGTCAGTCAAGGCTTAGGAGAAGTTTGACCTCATGGTTTGGTAAAGGTACCTGGGTTTCTGGTTTCAAGTATCAATTCCATGATTACAGTGTAAGTTTACCCTGGAACAGAGCTAATGACTTATTCATTGTTTTGCTCAGGTGTGCATGAGGTGAAATATACCCATGAAAACAGGTCTGTGATCTGCAAGATGCACAAGAGAGGGAAGAGGCAGCTTCCCCATTGTGTGTCTCCATCAGAGAAGGCAGTTTGTAACAGCACCTGTCCGCAGCATCACAACTACACTTTAATTTAGGGAGGGATAGCACTAAAACCTGCATGTTGTGCTTTATCTTCCATTAGAAAAAACTACTGTACTAAATACATCTTCTTTTCTTTCTAGGGAAAATAAAACTTCATTTTATTAACCAAAAAGTAGTAATTTGAAGGGGGAAGAAATTGCAGTTTACTTTCACATCTGCTTTTTGCAAAAAACGCAGACACATTGCAAGTACACCAGGATTGCACTGGGGAATTAATGTTAAAGAAGAAAAAGAGATCAAAGTCCAACTGCATGTGGCATTTAACTGGTTTGTCATTTGCACCTGAAATTAAAAGGGATTGCCTGAAAGCAACAATGTTTTTATCAGTCAAAAAGCCCCCGTGCTGGGATTACCTCTGTGTGTCACAACTGCTCTCCTGAAAATAATAATCCCATTCCATAATCCATCAAAAATATACATTTCATAGTGAAATATTCTGAGAGGAAAAGGCCAAGTCACATATCTTCATCCTTCCAACCCCTGACATTTTCTGTCCATCATTACAAGGCTTAGTCATGACAATAATATGTAACCAAACCCAGTGAGCTATATGGAAGCAGCACAAAAATTAGCAGCTCTAAAAGTAATCTGCTTCCAAGAGAAGATGAATTAGTTCACTTCCTTATGTGAACTGCGATTTAACATTTAGCAGCTTGATCTACACTCTTACTGCTCAGAATTTCAGACAGTTCAGAATTTCTGTTGTGAGAAGTGAGAATCAAATGTAAGCCACTGTTGCTTCAGAATGAAAAGTTATTTCAATAGGATTTAACCCCATACTTTTAGCAACAGCTCACCTGGGTAATGCATGCTCCAGTGAAAGCCACGATGACAGCCACGATGTTAACAGTGAGCTGGAACTGCAGGAACTTGGAGATACTGTCATAGACATTGCGGCCCCACATTACAGCCTTCACAATGCTACTGAAGTTGTCGTCTGTCAGGATGATGTCTGAGGCTTCCTTTGCCACATCTGTTCCAGCAATACCCTGCAAAAATTAATCGTGACTAAAATTACCTAATAGAAAGCACAGAGACAGTTAGAACACCGATCTTCATACTCATTTGAAGTCCACAGTTATACAGAGACTTCCCAGCATAGTAGCAGGAAATGCTGAGTATATTCTGCATTTTCTGTTCACTAGGAAGATTGCTAATGTGGCCTATTTTTGCAAGTGAGTAAGGACACAGAAGAGAGGATTGATAGCAATGGAGTTCATGTGATGATCATTTTGAGTGGTTTAAATTACCAGCTTAATGACTACTGATCTTCTGAGTTATTTTTATCATTGATTATATCTTATTAATATACATGAACAGAATTGCTAACAAAAATTAGTTATGTATATAAATATATAGTCTAGAATATTAATGTCCTCTGAATCAGAGTACACTGGGAAGACATCTTTACACTTAGAGATGTATTTTATCAAAGCGAAATAGTGCTCCACCGTTGTGGAGAAAAGAGTTCAATCTTCCTGTGTTGCCACAGGATTCTGCACATGGCCAATAGTTACCTTAGACAAAATACTGGAAAAGTAGCAAAACACAGTAAATGAAAGGATTCAGAAATAACATAATTCACCCCCTCCAATAAGTAAGTAATAACCAAGCAACTTTCTCAGCATGTAACAAATAAAAAACCTCAATGACACAAACATCAATAAATATGCTCAATATTATACCATTGCAAAGCCAACATCAGCCTTTTTAAGTGCTGGTCCATCGTTGGTTCCATCACCAGTCACAGCTACGACCTGCCTCTGCTCCACCTGGGTGCTGTCAATAATACCTGCAAAACATGCGTGTGTGTATACATACACATATATATATGAACGATTAGTAAGATAAAACTGCCCTCTAAAAAACAGCAAAGCCTCTGTAACATAGACTGCATAGTACCACACAAGTCTTACACAGATCAAAGGAGATGATTTTTTTAAGGAAAAGAACCATGAAAGCTGTGTCATCACTACTACACACAACCAGACATCACCACTAGAATCTACACGAGAAGTTCTGATCCTGCATCATCAGAACATCAACAAAACTTGCATAGAATTCAAAGGGAATGAAATCAGATCACTATCCTCTATTAGAAGATTTCTACTATTTAAAATCATGTGCCACAGTAAACTCATTTTAGCCCAGCTCTCTGATTAAACATCAATGGAAACGATTTGCCAAAGACTTAAGTTTATACTTAAAGCTCTCCTCAACTGGGACTGAACTGCAGTATCTGCTTTACTGGGATGCCTTCTGGCAATCGGTTTGACCTAAAGCTAACATGTCATTGATGAACTATATTTAGCTGGAGCCAGTTTAGTATTTTAATAGCCATGTTAAATTCTGCCAAATACTGATTAAGGAGATGTAAAATAATTCTTTAAATTCTGGAGCCACATGCTTTAATAAATAGACATAAAAAGATAATTCTGGCTTTAATTTTGTGATCATTTGAAAAAAGAAAGCACTTTTCACTTGGTGAATCATGTTTCATACAACTACACTGAAGGGAGTGTTTCCCACTTATGCAGATGGTTAAAGTAAGGAAAAGAATAAAGAATTTTTCTAAGGTAACAGAAGCAGCCCTGGTTTTTGATGGGATGGGGATCATTCACCACTCATGTTTGTATTTCCATGTCAGAGACCATTCAAACATGAGTCTAGAATACAGGATTGTTGGGGAAATGACAAAATGCCTTTTGCTAACACATGTTGCACAAAGTCATAGCAATTATAAAACCTTCTCAGTGTGAAAAGCTCTCACTCTACTCTGGAACAAAATAACACATATCAGATACCTAAGCAGAAATAGGAAATTGCAGATTACAAAGCAATAGCTGCCTTTTGGCAAGGTTCAGGCTTATCGGGCACTCAGAAGATTGCACTGCAGCATGGAAGCAGACACTACCCTGTGTTTTTCAGTCTTACAAAAAGCAGAAAAACCCCTGTTTGCTTTCCACTGGCAGGATGAACTCAGATAAATGGCACATTATTCTGATAACATCTTATAATTAGAGCATTCAATTTGTTGGGGTGATTTGCCTTTGGTATTACTTAATAAACAGGAACGTCAGATGCCATTACTGTTAAAAGCATATATTTTGGTCTTCCCTTCTTGTCATTAACACATCTTTTATGTTAAATTAATAGTTCAAGCTTTTTTTTAAAAGAATAGTTAAAAATCTCTGACATGCTGTAGTATGTCAGAGATTTTTAACTATTTCAACTATTTTTAACTATTTTCAACTACTCCAAACAGGTAGATAACAACTTCTCAAACTGGATTCCAAATGGGAACACAACCCAAATCAAGCTGAAGAGGCTTTAACAAATGCCCTCCTTTAAATAGCACTCTAAGGTCAGTGACAGTACTACCAGCTATCCTCAGCTAATTGTAAAGTAATTTACAGGGTTTAGTAGTTGTTCACAAGGTTTAGCAATCATTTTTATCTCTAAAAGCAAACTATGCAGCTGGGATAAGACCAGCATAGCAGGGGAATTCCTAAAACTTGTCAAAGCTTCCACCCCAAAAAGCTTTTGCCATTTCCTTGGTCTGTTCCCTCATCTTAAGCTGTTTGGCCACGACTTTTTATCTGTCAAAAAGAATTTCATTCAATGGCCATAGGAATACACCTAGAACATAACATTACAGTGTGTTCCACACACAGATTCTGCAGATGTGCCAGGAATCTGGGGAGGAATCTTGTGGCTTGCATCAGCATAGGGTTTTCAGAGCAAGCAGCTTGTTTCTGATGAGGGAAAAGCTGCTATTTAAAACAACTCTGTATAGCTATCAAGAGGGGCACTATATGCACAAGCTTGCTAAAAAAGGTACCAGCACTGAATACACAGCTGAATGTGAAATATATCCTGTACCTCTCACCTTCCTCCCATCTAACATCAATCAAATAATTTCAAGGTTAATGTCAGTGTTATATGTAATATTACAGACAGCATTGGTAATTGTGAACAGTGCTCCACAGGTACATGAAATTAGAATAGAAAAGAAGAACATGGCTAAAACATGCATGTTTTTGCACCAAGCATGCACCACAATGTGCTTTAGGTTACAGGGGAACCATGAAGGCATCAAGGCCTCCCACAAAGTTGCATTTAATACCAACTACAGAGACCTAAATGGTATTTAGAAAGTAGAAAACTCTAGATTCAAGTGCAGTATACTTCCTGCATCCTTTAAACTGGTCTTATATTCTTCACTTCAGGGAAGAGTTGGCTGAAGCTGACTTTTGACAGTAGGGAACAGGTCAACTTCCTGAATTCTTCTTCATACGAATTTGAAGAAAAATAAGTTTTAACATTTTCTTACAAATGAAAATTAAAAACCACTTGCAATTTATAACACGCTGATATTTAATTTCAGAATTTCAATTAATACACTCTATATTTATTATTTCGCTTAGCCTCCCGGCATGTCCACATTCATTGGGCCATATACAATACCACCCTGTGCAATAGTATGTGAAATATTTTAGTAATTAAGGGTAATTATTAAAAACCTTTTCTTCCTAAATGACATATTGTCACTTTCATCTATAGTCAGTCACTTCGGCTCTCAACTACACTAGGCTCCCAGCATTCCTATTCTGCTTATACAGAAGGAAGGTACAAACAGCTCACTTCTTATCTTACAGTTCAGTTTGTGGAAAGAGTTGCCCATTGACCAAATTTCAAATGTGTTTTTGAAGGAGGATGTCCTTGAATCTCTAATCTGATTCAAATCCTTGAATCTAATCTGATAGCTGGTTACTGTAATCTCTCCATTTAATCTTTGTACCTCTCTCTGACTGGATTTTGTATTTGCCAAGTACCTGATCTTTCCTGCTTATGACCCACCTGGCAATACGTTCCATGGAGAACCAGTATTTTGTGATTCACATACCAATGTCCCATTATACTTCTGCAAATGTTTCATAACAATCATAAAGAAAACAGTTGTGCATGACAGCTTAACTAGAAAACTTTGCCATTATTTCTGTTCACTTGTAGCCAGTATTGCTAAGGGTCATTAGCTTAAATGGTCTGTTGTGCACCTTCTTTTTATTTCCTTCATCTCTACAAAGTCCCTAGGACATACTCCTATGAATCAAAGGGGAAGAAAAGGAAGAACCAGAAAGCAGATGATTGCTTTGCGAGTTCATACCCAGAAACTTTTAGACAAAACGCAATACCTTATCTCACAGAAAAGTAAGTCTCAGGTTGGAGGAGTATTTGAGTAATGTGACACTTCTGTGTGCTCTAGAACCTCAGTTTTCATTTTAAAAAAGAAACACTTCAGCTCTTCTGGTTGCCGGGCTCTTTTAGCCAAGCATCCCCTGTGCACAGAGGGCTTCATGAATGCTTTCTGACAGGTTAGACTAGCCTATGGTGAACTCCTTTTCTGCCATAGTATGTCTGCCACAGTGGCTGAACAATCTAGTTTAAAATTGTTATGCATATACCTGAACAATCTAGTTTAAAATTGTTATG
>JAOEHX010027888.1:0-23594 GCA_025448015.1 Bolborhynchus lineola | reverse complement strand
ATGGCAGGGGGGTTGGAACTAGATGATCTTAAGGTCCTTTCCAACCCTAACTATTCTATGATTCTATGATTCTATCTTAGCCAGGGGAGCATTAGTGGGTTGTCACCTTCCACTTTATCCTGGCCTGTATGCCTAGACTGTGAAGGTCCCAAATATCGCAGCTGGCCCAAACCAGCCAGGGGAAACCTGGCCCTGCATCCCCCTGTCTCATTCACATTAGACAAATTGAATTCTTCATCTCAATAAGCAGCACATGGTTAGACCTGATACAGACCATCTAGTTTTCCCTGTCTGGGGCCAGAAAAGTCATTAATGATAATTTACTTCAATTGTCTCAAAAACAAGAGAGAGGAATACACCATTAATCAGCCAGCAAAAAGGGTATTGACTGGAACAATTGCCTTCTAATGTAACCAGAAATATGGAGAAAAAGAAGGAAGTATTTCATGATAAGCATATTAGCCAAAGAAAGATATTTTGATTTTCCCTGGAGTATATTTTTTTTCATATAAAGTGTAATCCACACTGCATAAACATATTGTCTGTCTTTTCTCACAACACCAAAGGATGCTCCATGTGGAAGCAGTCCAGATGAGAATGAGAAACCAGGCTGGCTGCTTAAGTTCTGTACTGAAATACGTGGTAGCCATAGGACCCCTAAAAATTATAGACAGTTTGAATGGATATATGAGCAGACAGAATGAACTTTAATAGAAGTACAATTTAATCTGAGTCAAAACTCACCATCACAAACTTTCAAATTCTTGCAAATTTAGAAGACACCTCTCTGGAGTATCTCTGTTTTAAATTGTTCATCTTGGCTTCAGAGCAGATTGTATAAGAAGTTGGCTAAAAACAATGACTGAGAAAGGGTTTGGCTGTTCTTTGTAATTATTTTGAGGGAAGATGAAGGAGGGAAAGAGAAGAATTGTTTAGGGTAAAGCATGGAACAGGAATTTTGGAGATGATCTGAAATGTAATATGTGCGTATTTAGAAAGTAAACTTTCAGCTTCCACTGAAGTTTGGGAACAACATCGTAACAGGAGAAACAGTGGAAGGAGAGAAGGAGCCAACTGCCTGTAGGATGGAGATTTATGTATCTACTGAGGCAAGAATATGATATGGATTCTTTTTAACAGTGGTGAATTGAATTTGATGATGGAGCAAGTCATGCAGCTCACTTCACTCTCAAAACACAGATGCTAACAAAACCACCTGTCCTCTTTGCACATAGGCTAGCTAAGATATTGTGAACACTATTCTCATCCAAGCAAAGGAAGCGCCTGGAATGAAAATATATCTTCCTGTTTTTCTTTAATATTTATGCTCCAGGCTGAGATGGTTTAGGAGATTAGGGACAGGATATGGAGGATTTCAGCAGAGGGCCGTAGTTCTCGGCAAAAGAAGAGGCTGGTTTATGTTCAGTAAGTTTCTGTAGCTATATCAGTCTAATTTATGGGGACGCATGCCCAAGTCTATTCCTTCATGGCCCAATTTATTGCATTCAGCAATATCAGGGTTCTTATTTCAATCAGCTCATGAATTTGAAATAGGGGAATCAAAACTGGAAGCAGGTTATAATTTATCCCATTGGAAAATCACATTACACATAGTCTACTGGTCAGTGCCAAGGATGGGGCTTTTACATCCAATTTTATACAGCTGTTCCTCTTAAGGTCTTTCTTTGATGTACTTCAGGGATTTTGAGCTGCATTAAACTTTGTTGGCTTTCAAAGCCAGAAAAGACCCTAAGTTCATTTATTCCTATCTCCTGCACTGTACAAACTCTTTTCAGTCAGCATGGGATCTTTTCCGGTCCTTGCTGATTATATTTCTTTTACTAGTACTAGTATACTGCTAGTGTACTACTACTGTGAATTTTAAAAAAGTCAAAAGTAAAGAAATTTTGCCTGCATTTTACAGTGTGGAGAGACTCTGAAGTTTGTTGCCTTTGAACACTGAATACCGTAGGAAAATAAAGAATCTGGAAATGATTTTATGCCCATCCCACTTCCTCTTTACCCATCTCCCTGTAACGCTCCCTACTGACTATCTTAGTTAATAAACCTAAGGGATGAATCAACCAGACATCAAGCCACTTGGTCTTACTACCTGACATTCTTGTTGCATAAAAGTAAATAAAAATATGCAGATCCCCTGTGGCCAAGCCAACTAATGAAATGGCAAAACATGGTAGCCTACTGGGAAAGATAAGAGATTATTACAGTGCACTATAGCATAGCTTCTTCCTTAGAGTAGTTAGGAACAAGCCTTTGGGGCGGGAACCATAAAATCTAACCTCAACTACAGAAGTACCAAGAGTCCTCCAAATCAAATGTCTGCCCTGAAAATGTTCATCCATAATTTCTTTTGCTGCATCTTGCTCTTCTTGTTGTGGCACAATAGGGAATATTTCCTCTCATCCTAATGCCTGCCCAGGTGAACTGAAGTGCTCCTGTTGAAAGCCGACAGAGAAGTTCCAGCTACAGATCACACTACTTCATGACCTGTATCAATACCTTGTGGGTCCAAGTGACTGAAGTTTCCTGTGTTTATACTAGCAAACTGAATGGATGCAGGGTTTGAGGTATGTCTCCAGCAAACAACAATTAGTATCATTTAAGTTACTCTCACATTCTCTAACCTGCTGTAGCTGGCTCTCCAGGGTTTGTGCTGGGAGAGGTAGGCTAACAACTGTTGAGAAACACCAGAGAAGGATATCAACCTGCCAAACTTCTTGGCTGAAATGCTGAAAATACTGCAGACCTTCCATAATTATGAGAATGGGATGTTCACTGGTTTCTCACTGGTGCTGGTGGAAGGCATCTACCTAAATTTCTATTGATATCTTGGTCTTGTTTTCCCACTGAATGTAAAGAGAAGTTGAACCTATATCTTTGTGGTTAATTATATTCTCTTGAACACCACACAGTCTTCAAGTGCTGTGGATGCTTATATAGACACTTGATTTCAGTGTGGCCCTATAGCCTCAAAGTCACTTTCAAATATGGAAGAGAATAAAGAAAAGTATGGAGCAGAAATCTAAAAATATACATTCTGTCATCACATAGGGTCATGCTTAATTGAACACTCATGGCTGCTGTGATATAGTGCAACCCCACTAATATGTTTACCAGCAGCACTGAATGAAAATAATATCAAATAACAATAGATTATCTGTTCGGGTTTTTTTGTGCCCACAATTGGTATATTAAAAGCTCATCTGTATGCGTGTTAGCATGTGTCAGTGCATACCATCTGTCCCTTGGCACTGATAGCCAAGATCAATATCTGCATCTGTTTTTTTAAAAAGTTATTTTAAGTGTTTTTCTTTTTAGGAGCAATTTTCAGGAGTTAATTTTCTATGCAAAATAAATGTATTTATGAATCCTAGAAAACAGCGTTTGAATTCTTACTCATTTAAGCAGATCTGCCTCGTGTATTTTTTACTTAACATGCTCAAAATATAAGCAGAATTTCTGAAAGTTTTTTCCAGAGAAAGTGGGTATGCAGAGCAGCAAACACTGAGGCCATGGCTATTGGATCACCCAAGAAATGCTCTAAGAGCTCTGTGGCCTCTATGTCCTTTACATACCCAGACTTGTTTTTACAAGGAATCCTTCGCACAAAACAAGTACTGGTGCACTCTAACATCCTTTCCAGATGAGTGTGAGGAATGTGCCTCTGCCCGCTGCCCTTCTTTTCCTTGGCCACACAAATTCCCAGTGGTTTGTCAAGCCATTTGTATTTTATTTTAAAGCACAAGGCTCAATCAGTCAGTGACCACTGGAAGTCTTCCAAATTCCAGTTAAACCCCAGCCTGAAATATTCCTATTTTTTCTTTCTTTGAAACCTCCAGAAAAATGTAAGAAATCTGCTTTCACTCTGTGTACTCAACAGGGCCATGTACCACTGATTAATTTCTGTTTCTCATTTTCTAGATCTTTTTCACTGCTTATTTTGTACTCTGTTTCCATGTGTTGTCATTATAGAAATTGCTGCTGAGATTATTTTGCTGTAACTTACCCTTTTATGGGTACTTTGCAAAAAGTACAGTAAAATCAAAGATTTTTTTTCAACCTGTGTCATTGTTGTTATAGTAATGATCTTAAAAAATTATGTGACCTGAAAATCAAAGGCTGTTTTCCTAAGCCAATTTTCTTGTGACCCTAGACAACAGGAGTTCTGCTATGCTAGGACATAAAGCAGAGGGTGGGCTTTTCACGTAGCAAGGACATTCTTAGCATTTTATCTGCATGGTGTGGTGTTGCCCTAAAGAAAGTTATATGTTGTTTAGTCTCTCTGAATACAGGCTGTGTCGTAGAGCATGACCTGCTGCAGTCAGTGGTAGAATAGCTAACCATGAATCTGCAATTTGCAGTGTATGGGAGAACTGTGCTGGGAAGGAGCGTCTTTGAAGAGTACTATTAGGCTTGAGTCAAAGGCTTAGGGGCAGCATATTCACAGTGCAGGGAGGGTGAAGCTGACAATCACTTGGAAAAGAACCAGGCCTTGGAGTAAGTTGTTGTATAATAGTCCATTCATTGACGTTCTTGTTTTTAGAGAATTAGTTATGGCATCACAAATACATTGCAAGAACTGTAGACTTACAACTCCAGCTGCTTTCTCCAACAACAATGCTTTTTTTTCTGTTTTTCTTTCATGGTACACCACCATAGATGGCTTAATTGTTTTCTTCTCTTGGATCATTTCCATTTATTGTACTGGGAAAACCTGTTTTGGCAAATAACATCACATAAGGGTCCTAAGTTACTATTCTTGAATTCTCTATGTTCTAAGTTTCAACATAGTTATTGCTTATTTACATTTGGGTAAACAGGTTCAAAATTGGAGTCAGGGCAGTTAGCTTCACATTTTCAGATGTTAAAGGAAAAATGCAGCTGGAAACTGCAAGTTCACTGAGTTTATATCTAGCCGATTATTTTATTCTAATTTTAACCTGTGGTAAGAAAAAAAAAAGACTGGATATTTTGAGTTCACTTTGTTTTTATTCTTATGAATAACTGGCATATTACTTTGCCAAATGGCACTGTAAATCCACGATGGAAAACGTTATGCAGAACCTCTCATTTCTCTTCAGAATAGATACAGCTCCTTAAGGAAGAGAGCACTTGGTTTAAAACTGATGCAACACAAAACTTAGGCACTTAAACTTACCATAGTTGTCCGATAATGAAAGATGCTAAGTGTGCTGGAAATCGCAACATCATAATCCTAAAAATACAGACCAATAATCCGCAGAAAGATTACTTTTTTTTAAAATTTATTTTTATACTTAATAATTGCATATGACTTATTGTGGCTGGAAAAATGTTTGGGAAGTACATTATTCTGAATGTAAAGCATCTATATGGAGACAAAATGGAATAAATTCAGAGAAACATGAAAGAGCTAAAATTTACAAAAATATTAAAATAAAATTTTATGAATAACCTAATCCAACAATGGTTGAGGGGTCTAAATGCAATCTTAAAGTAAGAAGAAGGATAAAAGCAACAGAGAAAAATGGACTCAGAACTTTTAATGAAGCAGAATATAACCAGGATGTGAACCAAAATGGAGCAAAAAAGTAATTTAAATGTAATGCAAAGAACCACTTTATAATGTGAGATCTATCAAGTCCTGGAATGGTTTCCCAAGTGTAGTAAAAAACTCTTCAAGATTAAGAGGTCTAAATTCAGGTTGGATAGAGGAGTTTAAAAATACTGTAGGAAGCAAGCATACAATTGATTGGTAAATAAACATTACAATTAAAAGAGACTCATAATGGTCTGAAGTGAATGCTTCTCAATATTTGCATTCATTTATTATTCTTGAGAATTTTCTTGGAATAAGAAATAATCTGACCAATTAAATATGTCTCTCTCAGTGTCACTTATGTAATTGGAATCATCCATAACATCTGGCTGTTGAATGAAACCTAATATACACTACTTACAATTTCCTTGGAAGGTGTCCAAACCTTCTGCTTAAAAAAAGAAAAAAAAGCCCTCCAATAAAAAGAAATCAATATGTGACAAATATTTGGTATTTTTCTTCTACACATATTTTTCTAGCTATTACTTAAAGCTGTGTCTTCTCAAGAAGCATAGTGAGATGCAGACAGCAAACTATGAAAGCAGGTTGTCTAGGAATGTGTTCTGTGTTTCACCTCTGTGATTAAGACACTTATATTTAGATGTTTATGTTTAGATATTTACATGGAGCTGTCTCATCTCCCATTGCAATTGGTGGATATCCAATAAATAGAATCACTGTAGTCTAGAGAATAATTAATCTAGTTGCATAGTCAAATGTATTTTCTACAATATAGGCTTCAAAAGTACCTGGAGTCCCCTGGTTTTACCAATTAATTCAGCTGCCCAAAGGTGGGAATTTGGGATAAATCTACACAGAAATGTTAGTCATTACAGAGGACCTGCAAATTTATGAACTAGCTGCTGGTTATCAGATGGAAGAAGGAGTCCCAAATCCCCTTGACACAAAAATATGCCACTTTGATGCTTATATTAAGATAGCTGAATTAAATCCTGTATCTCAACTAAATATAAGTGGATAAGAGGCATTTAGTTTACATGTAGACATGAACACTGAGATTTCTGATTTTTTTGAGCCATCAGGAGAGAGAAGAGAGGTTGTAGAGTCTCCGTATTTGGAGATATTCAAGCCATCTGGAGATGGTCCTGAGCTACCAGCTCTTGTTGGCCCTATTTGAGCAGGGGGTTGGACCAGATGACCTTCAGAGCTCCATACAAACCTCAACCATCCTGAGTTTATGTGAAAAGCTGAACAACAAAAGTGCTCTGAACGCACATAGAAATAATTTTTAGTGTGCAAAACTTAACCTACAAAAACGTCTGAGATCACCTGAAAATGAAACAAATACATTAAGAGGTTTGTCTTCACTGCCTTCTTAGAGGTTTGTATTAGATTGTTAAAAATGAATGAAAATAAGATAAATATCTTCTGTGAAAGGCTTTGGTATTTAAAGCAAGCCATTTGTTTCATATGATAGAAAAAGAGTTAGGCAAGGGGTCCAAAGGGAAAGATGACTTATCCATAAGTCACAGTTAAGGAAAGGTGGAGAAAAATTTAGCAAGGTAAGGTTAGGATCTGAGGCAAGGATACAGGGTGATCAGAGCCCAAATGAGATCTGCCCTTCTGTGGAGTGACAGAAAAAGTAATTTCCAATAATACATTATTTGGAGTAAGATAGGATGGCTAATGACACCACAGTCTTTCTAAATAACATGGAAACTTTGAAAACTCTGAAACTTTGCATCTTATCTCTAGTTCTTCAAAGAGAGGTGAACGGAATAAACCATACTGATCAGGATGGCAATTCAGACTGGACAGGTCTGTATGCCACCTGTGCAGGGGTGACAGTTGGAAAATGAGACTATGCCGAGGTAAGATGTAGAAGGGGAAAGATGAGGTAAGTGGTGATGTGAGTCACTTTGACACACCATAAATTATGTTTCCAACCCTGGAATGAGACTGTGTCAGTCCTGTATATTTGTCAAGGTGGAAAAGTGCTGGCACAAGCCTACATGTGTGTCAGAGAGGCTTCCAAAGGGAATTAGGAGAGACTGACATGATTCTTTATGAGTGAGTTACATTTAATCCTTTCCTGGTAAGAGAAACATTATTGGACAAATGTTCACTGAGTGTGATGTAAAGCTTGAGATCCACGTCACCTTTAGCCATCTGAAAATGAAGGAGCAGGTTTCTCTTTAGGGAGAAGCTGGCACTACCCAGGAATGGTTTGCGTCACCTCTTTTGGATGCTGTACTAGGACAGGGTGCATTACCATCTGATCGTGTTGATCTCTATCTATTTTCAATAAAGGGGGCCCACACAACTTTTGTACACCTGAGCACTGATTTTAAATTCCCATATATCATTAATTACAGACAGGAAACTCTGTACCATTGGCTGCCTGAGATATCTGCATAAGGCTGGCAGATACGACAGAGAGACAACACGAGGATAGTTGACAGCATAACTGCCAGAGGCCAGAAAAGAGGCTGCAAAGCATAAAGTGGTGCCAAATATTTATGTTTAGGCAGAAGTAATTACACCATATACTGGTCAGCTGACTGATTCCCCAGAGTCCACTGATTACGTTGTCTAAATTCATTGGGCAATATAAAGTTTCAGTGCAGTGAGTTCCTGATAGAAACCTGCTAATTGTCATGGTTTAAACCCAATCAACAAAACAGCCACAGCTCGCTCACTCCCCTCCTCCCACCTCCCCCCCTAAACCTGCTGGAGGGATGGGGAGAAAAACTGAAAGAATGTAACTAAGGTATAACACAAACCACTGCTGCTACCATCAATAATAACAATGATAAGGAAAATAACAAGGGAAGAGAATACAAACAACACCTGCCAACCGATACCCAGTGTGACCCGAGCAGTGATCTAACCCTTCTGGGTCCCTGCCCCCAGTTTATATAGTGGGCATGATGTGCTGTGGTATGGAATACCTCTTTGATCAGTTTGGGTCAAGTGTCCTGTCTCTGCTTCCTCCCGGCTTCCCCTCCTCCCTGGCAGAGCATGATGCTCAGAAAGTCCTTGGTCTGACTAAACATTACTGAGCAGTAACTGAAAACATCAGTGTTATCAGCACTGTTCCCAGGATGAAAGTCAAAACCACAGCTCTGCACCAGCTACTAAGAAGGAGAAAAATGACTGCTACTGCTGAACCCAGGGCACTAATCCACCAATATTTTTCTATCCCCATGTCCACTTAAAATAGGATTACCTCACAAAGACCGATGTAGAGGGCTTCTTTGTTTCATTTTATAATAATATTACAATGATAATTGTGTTTAATATTTTGCTTTACTCTTAACAGACAGAATTGTCTAATTCTCAGAGATCATCAGTGTGGGCAGTGGTCCATAAGCATCAAAAGTCTTGCACAGGTTTCATGTCCTTTAACACATACACAACTGTAAAGATGTATGAGGCAGATCAGAAAGGTTTAAAACCAGAATTAAAGACAGTGTTAGAAAGCTTTTGCTTTTCTACTTTTTGCCTCTATAAACTGGATATACAAGGGCACTTGGGTAAGACTTTCCTGTCTGCTACTAATAGAAAACATGTGTGCAGAAAATACACTTGAGAAACAGCTCAAGAACATGTTATTTTAGGAGAAACATTTTTTATGCAATCCTGCCAAAGATATCAAGACTTCAGGTAATTGGTAGTGTATGTGCTGTCTGGGCAATTCAGTACCTATCACTGTGCAAGCAAAAGTTCCTATAAGTATAAAAGAACTTTATCATTTAAGGCATCTGCATTATGTGTTATTCTCCCCTTCTTTCACATATTTTAATGTGACAATGAGCCATTCTGAGCGTTTATTCTGGAAAAGTCAATTCAAATAAACATTGAGGAGATTGAAAGTTACATCTGGACTTCAACTACATTGTGATACCTCTCAAGTGCCCTGACTCCTGTCCTTACCATGAATGAAATCCATAATACTGGAGTTGCTGGAGAGTTTTGAAGAATTGCTGAACACATGGAGGAACAGGAGTGTGAGCCTTGCATCCCAGCCGTTCTTCACCCACTCTCCAGACCATGTGGGCACAGTGCAGTGAGCCAGAGAAGTGAGTTATCCAGTTGCACGTTCTGCAAGTCTGATATGTAACTATAGCTTTTGGCATAAAGACCTGTTAAGAATATTTTGGAAGCTTCTGTGCTAGTCAGTGTTTCTCTTCATGTTGATAATCCTGAGTGAAACAGAGTCCAGGTGTCCAGGAATTCCTGGCCATCTTGTAAAGTGTATGAAGGGATGATGTGGAGGTTTTTGGATTTTCCCAATACTGCTACAGATTGCACATGAGTGCAAAAGAGCCAAGAGATAAAAGAAGACTAAAGAACAAACAAACATTAGGAACCTGAGAGTTGGGAAAACCAAAGCTTATCTTCAAATTTTGAACCAACAAATAAAACTTTTAAAGAGAACAGTTTGCAAGAACCTGCCACAGGAAGAGTTACAGATGTAAAATGAAAAGGATAAAAAGGAGAGAGCTGAGAAATTGTTTAGCTTAATCTCAGTTGACATCAGACAGAACTAAAAAGGCATCCAGAACTGGGTAGGAATGACAGATTATCCTTGTACTAAAATAATAAAGGTTATACATCAAAAATGGAAAGACAAGTCAGAATGTTCTTCAGTGAACCAACAGCAGTAGTTATCTGTTCCTCTGACAAGAAAATGAACGACCCTGCATCAAGAATAAACAAGATCACATGGTCAGCAGAAGAGGCCCTTTTTGGAAGAGATTTGTCATGTCAACCACTGACTTTATATCACCTAGTTTTCCAGAGGTCTTTCAAGTTCTCAGGGCATCAGGAAAGCACCTAAGAGAGAAAAACCTAAAGATAATCTTAGTCTGATGCTATCTAATGCTTAGGAACCACACCATGAGAATATAGTATCTTTGTCAGTTTAGTTTTCTGGAATCACAACAAAGGTAGATTAGTAAATAATCAATAGGACAGGAATGACTAAATATTCACAGTCCAATTCATTTAATTTTTTTTTTTTAATAAATTCTATCAAAAGTTAAAGTATGTGGGAGGCAAAATACAAGTTCTATATTTGGGAGGGAAAAAACTTTTCTGGTAAATCACAAATGTAGCACTGATAACTATTGAGAAAAAAACCAACAAAACAAAAAACCAGTGCAACTTTTGGTTGCACATGGAGAACATTCAGTGGAAGACAGGAAATGATCTTGCTTCTATAATCTTCACCATTTAAAACATTTGCTAAATGATCCAGCTCTGGAGTACACATTTCAGAAAAGACATCTAAACAATAGAGGCAGTTCAAAGGAGAACTGCAAATGCAATCCAGAGCAGGGAAACAAATCTTTGACTAAGAAGCCTAAGGAGCTTATTTTTTTCATCTTATTGCAAGAAAGGCCAAAGCATAATGCCATTTGATGAAAGCAACTCCTCATTTACAATGTTAAGCTGCCCAATGGCTTTACCTGGAACTATCATCTCCATCTTTTTGAGAAGGCTGGAGAACTCTAGTAGCAAGCTTCATATATGGCTCTCTAGTAGGTGAAAACACAAAATGAAAATAAACACTAACATGCTAACACCTTGAAGTTTTTGAGTTCAGTTGTGTTTTGGAATAGGATGAGGTACCAGAAAAATCTGTCCAAATCTTCTATCTTATTGTATGTTCAAGCTGTCTAGATGTCAGGAGATATTCTGAAGATAACCATCAGCTTTAGTTATTCCTGTGTCCACAGTATATCCCTAATATCTCTTGCTTTTTAGAAGTCATCAAATTCAAAAAAAATAATGCAAGCTGCTAAAACTTTGTAAAATTTAGCATCTGAAATATTATTGAAGAACATGTGTTTAAGTGGTGAAATTGTTCAATTTGCATATTTACTGCCCATCTTAGTCCCATTTCAGGTTCCTCACACTGCACAGAGAGAAAAGAGAGAGTGAGTGCTATATTTATTATAATTATTATTGTAACTAATCTGAATGTCAGTCTGCATCAGTCCCAGTCCTTGCCATGGTGTGTCAGCTGGGCAGTGGGGAATTGCTCTTTTCAGCCATTACAATTAACTGTCCATAAAAGCCAAAGCAGTTATAAGAATTTGATGACCTCTGCATTATTACAGAATGATAGAGTCCTAAGCCGTGGTTGGTTTTATATCTATGGGGCACTGAAGGGACTGTGGTCTGGAAGGTGTGCTTTGTGTTCCCAGAAGGCCAGTGTTCTCTTGATTTAAAGAGCAGCTATTTAGCAAGACCTGCTGAGCTTTCTCTAATGTTTGCCTCTCAGACAGTTTGTGCAACAAGATTACCAGTCAAAACCGCCTGCATATGAAAGCAACAAAGTCCAGCTGTACTTCCCTTGAGATTCCCTCCCTCAGATAAACTGATATTTTTCCCTCCAAAATATTCAAACCTAGCATAAGTCTAATATGAAACATAAACAGTTGAGCCAAACTTTGCAATGGTCATTTGCTTGATTATTACCATTTGTTTCCTAGCACTTCGCTTGTTTAGATCTACCATGGTGGATAACCAAAGGAAACAGGATCACACCCTAATCAATTTCCGCAGTTCCTTTGCTGATAATAATGACTTTGTTCTGCAACTGTCTCTGACTTTTAAGGAGTCCAGCTGTGCCTTAACTAGCTTGGGAAACTTCAGATTCTAGAACAGTTAATGTAAGAAATCCCATAGCTACTATTGACATTCATGCTGTTGACTTGCTAGTCCAAGCTACATGCTTACTCAAGCCTGCTAAATTCTATTATTTGTGTCAACTTTCACATCACAGTAAATCATCTCACTGTTCTTTTCCTCACACCATTGACCCAGTCATTATGAGAAACTGGAAACCAGGGCAGACTTAATTTATGGTGTCAAATGCTTACCTGTGTTGCAAATGACCAGCTGAGCAGAGAGGCACGTCATTTCAGGACACAAATCTTTCTCAGCACAAATTCTGAAATCCCTGGTTATTATACATAATTCCATCACATAAGGCTCCTTATTCCACAGGTTTAAGCATCTTACGTAGCAGGGGGCTAATGTTTGCCTCCAGAACCCCTTGGAAAAGTCAAACTCTGAGTAGTTCTGTGTGATGCCACCAGACTAAGGGGATTCTCCCCTTTCAGGCCAGCAGAAGAATCAACATTATGACAGAAATCTTGTTAGAGTGAGACCTGTCTAAGAGAAAGGACTGATGTTTGAAAAGAACCAGACAGCTGTCTGGTTTTTCCTTTTTCTTCCTTGTTCAGAAAGTCTTAGGCACTGAGTGTCAAACTTCCTCAACTCTCCCTGAAGACACACAAGTCTCTCTGCCATGTAATCCACATGACTAAGTGAGAATGCAGAGCAGTGATGAAAGCCTACCAACTCCCGCCATTCACCCAAAAGCAGCTCATGTAAGGCACTCTCACATTTTACATTTGTATGCCTACGGCTGACTTGATTTTACTTAGGTTTTGCCTTACAAGCCTTGTTGTTTGGAATTTCTTCTTTCCTTTAAAGTAATCTTGTGGTATATGGTGATGGTTTTGTTTTTCTTTCTAATTCACTTTCTGGGAATTTAACAGGTCAATGCAATGCTTATGTGGCTATATGCTGTAATTGGTTAAACAGTAATGAGCATGTACAAAGATACTATTTGAAACACACACGGTATTCTGATAGTACCACTGGAAGAAAAGGCTTGGAAAACTGTGTGATATAAAAATGCACACACACTTTCACAGCAGAATATAAATACTTAGTCTAGAATTACTGAGAGCTCTGCAAACCTTGGTAGGGGATATAATTATCCCAGTCTTCACTGAATGAAGGGAATGAGTGCAAAAATTAAGGGTGTGGCCCAGCTCTCTTTATGCCACATTAGCCATAGTGGGTTTTTCTCCGGCTGTCTTTTACAATCTGTCAAAGGAAAGTTTCTACCCAGCTAGCTGAGACACATCACCACATGATGTGCACATTCGTAATCTATTTCTGTCCAAGCCAAAGGGTTTATTTCAAGTCACTGCTTTGTGAGCACGTTTGAGTTTCTTCTGAACGCAGATCCTGACTCTAATTTACCTGTGTAATGGGGACTGTCCAGCTCAGGGATGGCAAGTCTTAAACCAGTACAACAAGCTCTAGGAAGGCTCATTTAATGCCAGGATCACTGGTTTATGTCCTGATGAAGCATCAGTGAATCAGTGAGAACATACTCAGATTCAGAGATATGCTAGTGTGCCCTTGAGAGTACAAGTCTGCATGCACTGAACACTTGAGTCTTATTTCCTTATAATATCAGGAAGAGATGGAAAAAGAGGAGGAATATGGTAAGGGTCATTTGTTACAGGTGAGATGAGAATGGCATCACACAATGACAAAACTGAGAGATGACTTTTGGAAATGCCAAAATTTCCACTGATTTACTTTGCTTCTATGGAGGAAAGCTTGGAGGAAAGCTGTTGTGCATCTCAGGCTACTTCTGCAGCAACTTAGCTCATCTGTTTTTTGGCAAGCTATCTAGATAGACTCCATGGCTCTGCACACTAATATTTTTCTACAAAGAAGGAAAATTAAGGTCCTTATAAATACGTATATCATGAGTGTGAACTTACTTCATATCACACTGCAAAGAATAATTAATCTCTTCCAACCTGTTTTTATTTCATTCTATTTTTACATCAGGTGGGATCCCAAGCTGTGATGATGGTAAGATGTTTGCCATGACCATTGCCATGTAGGGAGGCTGTTGAAAGTTGCTTACAATATTTATTTCACTTTTAAATAATTGGCTCCAGTGCTGATATATTCTTTGGTGCCCTTGTGTTCTCATTTAGAGATAAAACAAACCACAAGGAAGGTCAACTCTCATGTGCAATGCTGGCTTCGAAAGCAAGATTTTAAAACCTGAAAAGAAAGAGAGGATCTGTTTGATAAAAATGAGGAAGAAATTAAAATGTACTAAAGATGAAGGAGAAAGGGAGATGTGCTCAACCAGTGAAAAGCCTACATGTGTGCTCACATTGCAAGATGTTTGTGATCCCAAGAAAGACAAAGTGAAGTGCTCAGAAAAAGGCTGAACTATGTTTACAGCAAGTTACAGTACCCATGGAAGCACAGGGACGAAACTGTGCCTACAAAGGTGCAAAAAAGCCCATGGTTATTCAGGAATGGGAAGACATGTAGTACCTTCAGTAAAAAGAGAGAGAAGATAGGACTTGATAAGAGAGTTTTTTTACCAAAGATGCTTTAGGAGACTATGTCAGTGAACATGGAGAAGGAGTGTGCAGTGCTTTGTTTTGGCTATGCTAGAGACAACCCCATCTCTACTCACTTGAGTATAAAGAAACACTTGCGCTTAAGAATATGGAAAACTGAGGTGTTGATGAAGTTTCTCTGTCTGAGATCTTCAGCTGAGAGCAGGATTAACTTCACCTAGATTAAGCCATCTGAAAGTTAAGAGCTGAATTTAAGATGATCATCTGAAGTCCCTCTATAGATACTGGAGGAAGACAGACACTTTCTGAAAGTGATTCACATCATCTTGATGTGTGGTAGAGGAAAGGTAGATCTTCATCAGGGTGGGGGTCATTGCATTTCCTCTAAATGCATCCCCCCAATGGAAAATAGCATTTAGAGTCTTCAGGCCTTTCATATGCAGATCACAAAGGGATTTGCAAGATGACAGGTATATGACAAATGGCCATGACCTCTTCTGCTACTGGATGCAATCAGTATGAGACTGTGAAAAATTATGACTCTTAGCTAAAGGTCTTGCAGATATTTTGCCTACATGTGCCTGTATACCTGGGCTACATAAGTCTTCAGTCTGTAAACTGACTGCAGAACAAGGTTGGTTGTCATGTGGCTAAATATAGTGTTTCCTGCTGAAATGCATCCACCAGGAAACTGATTCAGTCTGTAATAGTTCATGTTCAGAAGACTAATCCATTCCCAGTTGTAACTTCTGTTTTTACAACTAGAGCAGACAATGTTGACAAATCTTCTTACTGCTTCCCCAGGTGCCAGCCTGTTTTATGCTTGTTCCTGGAGAAATATGGTGGGTGTTGCTAGTAATTTGCGTTACAAACAAGCATAGTAGTTTTACATTTAAAAGTTTACTTTGAAGTAAAGAATGGTCAACATGGTCAAAGATGTCTCTGCTTTTATGCATCTGAAGTGGATGTATAAGCAAATTCTATAAGTCAAGTACCAAGAGTGCCTGCTTCTTTCCACTGACTTTAAAGGAAACAAGTACAACTAACATATCAGCAGCTTTCTGATGTCAGATGAGATGAATGCCTCTATTACTAAGGTTTTCTTTTGTTTTAAGGGTTACACATAAGTGAGTTGCAACAGATATGTTATCTCTTGACCTTAGTTAAAATTCAAGTTTTCTGTTCCTGTAAGGGAGAAAGAACAATACTAGCCAGGATTATGAAGCTACAATAAATGCATGACTACATCTGAAAACTACACCTGAAAGATAGTTAGCAATGGTTCATTGTCAACACTGAGGATGCTATTGAGATAGTATCTCAGCTAGGATCTTCTTGTGATGTGTTATTTTCAATTGTTGTATGTCTTGAGTGCTGGAGTAGTGAACAGGCATTAAAATTGCAAATATTAATGAGTTAGAAGTAGCAGCAATACTCTGGTGGTGCAAGATTAGAATTCAAGATGAACCTTTAGAATTGTAAAATTGATCTGAAGTGTAAAGGAGATTATCCTGTAGAGAAAACTCACAGTGTCATCATCATACAAAAACAATATAATACCATGAAGAACTACATTTACAGAAGTCAAGAAGACCAAAAGAAGAAAGTTTGTAAGAAAATGAGTTGATTAGTCTAGAAAAAATAAGGCTAATAACAATATTCAAAAAATCTCACACATCTTTGAGAAGAAGGTCATACATTGTTTTTCCAAGGTGCATGTTGTTGGGCTTTATTTACAACAAGGGAGATTTGGGAAGTTTGGATGTCAGGAAACTTCTCTAATGGAAAGCATTGGAATTGATCATCTAGAGGGGTACAAGAATCACCGTCCTTGAGGAAGGTTTTCAAGGCAGCCTAGATAAACTGCAGTCAGGAGGACTGTAAGTATAATTGAAGGTGCAGAACAGACAAAGTAACCTCCCAAGATTATCCATTTACTATGAAGTTCTGGCAGAGCATTCTGTAAAACATACAAGTGCTCTCCCCATAGTTACTTTGTTTTATTGCTTTATTTCTGCAGCCTGTGTTAAGATGCTGAGTTACTTTGCTGCTGCAATGTGATCTCATAGATTTGACAAGTCCAGCTGACTCTTCACAGGCTGTGGCTGTGTGATAAACCTGACAAAGTTCATCTTAAGGATTTTTTCTTCTTGGGAAATAGGTCACAAGTTTCACCTCTAGGTCTGCCTTTTATTTTCAGGTCAGCTCAACATCCAGTGCCCTATAACACTTGGCAGTTAAAAGAAATTCATTTTTATAAAGAAGTCTCTGATGTTGAATCAGCGCCTCAAACTGTGCCAAAGACAAGCTGTGAGCCTAAGCAGTTGAGCCATGGTGAAGCAGAGCATAGAGCATACAGCAGTGATGAAATCTGGGTAACAAAACTCAAGAAAATTGCATTAAAAAGCCTCCCTCAAAACAATCAAATAATCAGAATTGCTCCAGTGGAGCTCTGCAGCTTATGGCAGTAGAAAATTGGACCTGATTTCTCCTGCACATTAAAAAAACAAGCTAACTGTGATCCATACTGAAAAATATCCTACAGCAATAACAATGTCTTATTCACCTCCTGTGTTTGTAATGAATTACCAAAGCTTTCATTAGCGCAGTCACTGACGTGTCATGCCCAGTATTCCTGGCAGACTTGCTATTTTATGTAACACAATATGCAGGGCGAAAAAATAAAAGAGGAAAAAAAAGTTGGTCAACCTCCTAGTGATGCACTGGGCACAGGAAACTCAAACGGACAATTGTTGCTAAATATGTTCACTTAGAAAAAAAAATAATTGGAATTTAACCCTCAATGTGGTGGCATTTTCTAGGGTTGCCAGAGAAACCCAAGGATTTCATGAGACAAATGTAATTAACATATATGAGGAGTTTATAGAGAAGGACGCAAGTTTTTCTCCTGGTTCATGATAAGGGATTCATGGTCCCTTTTTCATAAAAATGATCTACTCCTAAAGTGCATTGAAATTCATTTGGTTAACATTCCTTGCTGCTATAAGAAGGACATTTCTTGGTGTGTTAATGGTGCTGTGAGTTTCCTGCTGCTAAGCAGCAGAGTATGTGGTTTCTCTCTCCAGCATAGGCTGAAGCAGAAAAAAAATGCATATTTTGGAAGATGTCTTCAGACAAAAGGCAATCTTAATGAAAGACCACTTTTCTGTACCCTTTTTCTAGTACTCCATGCTGTGTGTCAGGAGAGCAGGCAGTGGTAAAGACTTCATAATGCTACCTAATGTTACCTCCTTTGGAAAGTTGTTTCTGTTAACTTGGTGGTACGAGAGAATCAGGGTTAAAGAAAAATATGTTTCCTGATGCAGGCTGATTTAGCAGTTTTCTGGGAAATTCCCAGTAGGAAGACATCCCATCTTTATTATTCCATAACCCAGAAGTGTTAAAAAAAGAGTAATAACAGAACTTTCACTGACATGGCTGGCATCTGTATAACTCTCATGGCCATTGTGATTTCCAGAGAAAGGTAAGTGCTGACTCTGGAGTTAGGCAGCCTAGGTGGCCTAAAGAATTGTATAAATAGAGCCAGTGGAGTGTGGAGGTCTAAAAGTTGAGGGTTGTGATCACATTCTGAAAGTGCATACACTAAGCATTCACTAAGTGGCAAAGGACATCAGTTCAGTTGGAGCCATTTTCATGGTAGATGACTACAATTAGGGGAGGCAAATGTCACCTTTTGTTGTACTTGTGATGAAAAATTGTGTTGTACTAACATCTTTGTCGCTGCATTATCTATGTTTTCAAGAAGTGCAGCAACGTCTTTCTCTCAGAGGAGAGAAAAACTTGAAATCAAATTTGCATTAAACCCTCCAAGGACACTCATGAGTGATTTTCTTTCCAGATGCCAATGCCTCCTTCAAGAGAAAACACTTTTTTGCATTTTCTTGTCTATCTATCTGGACTAAATTGATATTTGATGAAAATAGGTTTGCCTCTGATGACACTGAGTTTCATTCATTTAATTGTACAGCAACAAATTTTGCCCCACCACATATTCATAGATAAACTTTTATCTTCTATTGTCTTATTATGGCTTGACTGGAAAGAATGAAAGAAAAAGGAAAATGGAGAGCAGTAACTGGGAAGTGCTGTAGTATGGAGGCTCATATATTCATATGTAGTGAAAATTAAGACAAAAAAAAAGAAAACCTGGCAAAAGAGAATTGCAACTATAGTTCCTCTAGTGAACACAGAGGAATGTAGAGGTACCTTTTGTTCCTAAGGAAAGGAAAAACTTGATCAGTCTTTAGAATCTGCTTTGATTTCACTGAATCATGAAATACCCAAATGAAAATTAATCATGTGAACTTTATGCCTTTGAATCTTACTCATTAGAGAGTGACATGCCATCTTGGCTACCAGCACAGCAGGTGATTCATGTGGTTCATAAATAACTACTGATCCTCCCAGATGAGTTTTTGAGTATTCAGGTCCAGCTTCACAAAGGGATTTTAACGCTCAACTCTGCAAGAGGATGTTATGGACTCTGAATTTACCATATAGGGAACAAAGGCAGATGAGTAGCTAAGGAGGGAATTTTCAGCAGTCAGCATATGGACCAAGTGGGTGCTTAGACCAGCTACTAGCAAATGCTAAAGAGAGGGATGTGCCTGAAATCTTCCATCTTTCCTGGATTTAGGAGCATTAAGCCAGGGATTCCGTCTAAACCCTTTCCCAGTTCTTGAACGTCTTACTCATACTGTCAGGCGTCAGTCATGCTCAGGCATCTCTCTTGCTGAGAAACTCTCAAGTGTCTTTACATTGACTCAGCTGCCACCTCATGCTTTTTACATTAGCAAAATAGGAAAGGTTCTCCTTCTACCCAGAAAGTGAACTGAGGCCAGGATGCAGTTCCTGAATATTGGTGTAAATCTGTTTATGCCTGTGGCATTATTCTTTAAGAAAACCCCACCTTTGAACTCCAACTCTCTGTGTGGACAGCACTGAAGAGAATACATGGGAAAACATTCTCAATCCAACTGTCAGTGCTGGACTCCTTTCCGTGTGATCCTCTAGCTCTTCCCTGCTTCATGGCTTTGCTCTTCTCCATAGTGGTGGGAGCTGGCGAAGTCTCAGAAGAGTGAAAGATAACGAGCAGAAAGCAAGAATTGCTGTTGTCTCTGAAACCATGAGTAACATAGTTTTCCTAGCAATTGCTGCCTGCCTGCTAAAAGACTTGCCTGGAGGGTTACAGGATAACTAATATCTTTCAGGAGAAAAATAATTGTAGTTTACTGAAGTTCTCCTGGTTCTTCCAACAATTTGGTTGCTGGACTGATATACATTCCCTCTGCCCTTCAACTTTGACTGTTCTTTCACCTAAGTGGAAAATTCCCAGTGAAGTCATGCTTGCCAAGACTAAACTTGCAGTCACTGATGTTTATTTCTTGTTCAAATAGAGAGACCCTGAGCAATTTGACAGAACAAACCCTATCACTTAAACAAGTACATTGGTTGTCTGACCAAAATATTAAGTGAGGATTGTGCTACAGCACTTCAAAACCTGATTTTTTTCAGACCAAAAAAATAAGCTGGTCTCGAGATCTTGGCAATTAAAGATCTAGTACTGTGAGTTTGGTTTTTCACTCAACTGTCTCTAGTGTAACTAAATTAGAGAGTTATTGAGAATGCACTCATTTAAATAATCTGTAGAAAAGCTACTTTCTCTTTCTTGTTCTTAGTTACCTGTCCTAAACACTTACATAAGTTTGGCAATCATCTGCATTTCTAGATATGTAATTCCAGGAAAAAGATAAAACCAGCCTTCAAATGTGATTTGGCACATATGCCAAACCCATGTCTAGAAAATTTCTGTGTACAAACCCCAGGTCATCTGATATGCAGGGCACTGGATTTTGCCCTTTTTTGGCTCCTGGTGGTTTATGGGGATTGGGTGTACACTTGGCCAAGTGCTGTGGTCTTTGCTATCAGTCTAAGATGGGATGGAGTTCATTTTGTTTAAAAGTCACATAATTAGTTAGGTACCAATTAAATCTGCATTTTTCTGGACATTTCTGAAGAGGCCCAACTGCTCCAAGGCCAGGCTGGATGGGGAAGGTGTCTCTGCCCATGGCAGGAAGGTTGAAAACAGGTGATCTTTAAATTCCTTTCCAACACAAACTATTCTGTGATTTGGTGAACTGACTTGTTGCTGTTCTATTCACATCTTCTCTCTTCTCTTTCATCATTACAGTTATTCTGCTGATTTAACTTGTCCACTGTGCCCATTCTCTCTACTTATTTTTCAGAATATTTGTTCTTTTGTCGTCATCTTCTTGTTTCCCAACTTGGTGGCTCTTCTACACACAGGACAAGGCTGTCCTGCTGACTGTCTTTGTGCAGTACTGAAGGCGTAAGGGCCCTGGGTATCGTCACCATGCAAGCAATTAGTAAGCACACAGCAGTGATGATCATGATTTTATTCATGTCAGAGCATAGATAGATATGATTGGCTAATAGCACTTCTCCTTTAGATGTATGTTTTCCCTGCTTATGTGTAACAGTTACTGTCTTTAATTTATTTCAGGTTATTCTTTTTCTTTTCTATTTGAATGACAATTTCATTTAGTTATAGTGGCATCAAGTTTCTAAATATGAAATGAGAGGTGGGTACTAGTTATGAAGACACCAGTGGAGAGTCCCAAGATGAAAATATAAGTGTTTTAACTAACTCTCAATGGGGATGACCAACCTGTACATTAAGGCACATTAAATTGTGTGGTTTTCACATACGCCACTGGTCAGACTGTACATCTTGTTTGCTTGATACCCTGTCTCTGGCACAGGCAAGTCAGGGATACCTAGAGGAAAGCCTAATTTCCAGGCTTCTAGTAATTTTTCTGTAAGGGATTCCTTCTTGCATCTTATCATTACTGATAGAGAGGTTATTTGCTCATCCAGCTCCAAACTGTAGAAAGAAGTGAGTAAAAAGGTAATTTCCTGTGGACACAGCTAAGTATCTAGGCAGTGCCATCCTGCAGGTATCAATCTTGGAAACATGGAAACAGTTGTAAACTATTTATAGAGCGATGCTTTCCCTAGTTCCCTGAGGTGTATGGTATATGTCCTGTGCCTTGGGCATCTGCTTAGTAGGACCAGAAAAACTGGTCAGTTAAGATCTTCAGCTCTTACAGACCATTTGAAGTAAATAAAATTTTTACTGAACAGACTATATCTAGAATAATTTGGATCATATTAAAATTCCAATATGCACCATGTTTGGCAAAATTTGATTTTTGATTTGTCCTGTTAAATGGTTCCTCATTGAAGTTTCACTGTAATTAGATGGGTAAAACCAATAATTAATTTGTTTCTGTTTCTTTGCTTTTTCCTTTTATTCACTGGCACAGTTCTGTTGTGTAAGTGTACTTTAAAACAGACAGAAATAAACTTGGTTATATGGAAAATCAAAAACATCTGATGTCTAGAAAGAATAAGAACTTGGGGATGACAGGCAGCAGACATCTGGATTTTTATTTAAACAGTCTTCAGCTTTGTATCTGAATCATCTTTTGAAAGCCAAATATATTTTAAAACCGCTTATTGACTATCTAATACTATCCAGGTGTGTATTTGATTTTATATTCATACTAACATTGCCCAAGTGAAAAAGTCTTGAATTAAATACAATTTAGAAGTTGACACTCAGGCATTAAAGTGAGAAGAGGGAGAAAAAAGAGGTGGCAGAGAAGCAGGCTGATTTTAAATACCCGACTTTCAGGATTTATGCCTGAGTTTCTGAGTCTGGGTCAGATTCGGGATAGTTTAAAGTCGGAGCACCCCCTGTGATTTACAGCCGTTAAAGCAGGCAGAGGTCTGAGAACACAGGGCTAAATCTAAGGCATGCATTCAAGTCCCGCTGCGATAAAACCAGAGGCGGTTAGACCTTTTGCTCCTAAAGACACTCTGGCACTGCAGGGGTATTCATTTTGTCTGTAAAACCAAGCATGTAATTTCCCTTCTCCCTTGCTTTCTCCTTTTGTCTCTATCTCCGGCCAGTCCAGTGGCTCAGTGGCAGCAGCCAGTCTCCCTGGTGACAGCCAGGACTGCCAACCTTCAGCAGGGTGGTATGGGCTATGTTTTCACTTCAGGACGTGGGCTGGGAAGCCCCAAAACTGGCTTTTTTCCTGTCAGTCAGGAGTGCTTTAGAGCAAGCCTGGGGAGACACTGAGACACCACTGTGTTTGAAAGAAAAAAAAAATGAAGAAATCATGTAAATAAAAACAAAACAAAGAAAAAAAACCCAACCCAAAACCCCAAAACAAAACAAAACAAACTCCAAACCACAAGCCCCAAATAATCTGTCCCTCAGCACCCAAACTGAACCCATAGAAAGCTTCCAGTTTATTTGCAGCTTTATGTCAGATTTAGAGTGGTCACAGAGATTCAAACTGATCCCTACCATTCATCAGTTAAAACCAGCTTGTACGAGTGTGTGTTTGTCCACGCAGCTGTCAGGCTTAGCATCAGAAAAAAGTCCCAGTCTACACAGCCAGCAGAAGTGACATTTCTACCTGTTTTCAAATGAAACAGAGGTATTTGAGTCTCCAGAATGTGAATTTAGTTGTGAGTTTTACCTGCTACTTTCAGAGGTTATCTGCTGCCAGTGAAGCTGAGTGTGAATTACTTACCAGCCTGCACAGATAACTTTGCTTTTTGTTTCAGTCCAGCTCAAGAGAGAAATCCCATATGAGCTTTCATTCCAATCCATGTGTTGAATGATCATACAGGAGTTGAAGAAGTAAAATTCCTGAGGCACTCCTTAAGAATTTTCTAAGAATTTTAAAAAGCCTCTTAAAAACGGCAGCAGA
>JAOEHX010027884.1:24139-43826 GCA_025448015.1 Bolborhynchus lineola | reverse complement strand
GACTTGTTCCAACAGTTCCATGTCCTTTTTATGTTGAGGACCCCAGAACTGCACACAGTGCTCCAAGTGAGGTCTCACAGAGCAGAGTAGAGGGGAGGATCACCTCTGCATTTTTCTGAAAATCTGAAATTTTCAGATGAATCACATCTGAGTTTTTCCTCAAAGGAATTGGATGTGGGTCTCCTCAGAAATACTCCTTTCCTTTGCCAGTGATAGCCCTGTTTGAGGCTCCTCCAGTGAGATACTCCCCCGTGGAGTTAAGTTTAAACCTTTGTTTCTGCTGGTTTAGTTTTAATAGAAAAGGAATCTTGAGAAGGTTTTCAGAACTATTGGTTTTCTGGAGGTGAAAAGACTGAGGAAAAAAGTTCATTTTTTACAAGATGCTGAAAATATATAGGTTATGAGTCAAAACAAGGAAGACATCGAGAAACTTAGCACAAATCAGCATATGGAAATGCAGTTTTATTTTTGGAGCCTACATACAGCTCCATTTCATTTGTGAGTTATCCACAGGTCCTGTTCCTGAAACCACTCTGGCTTTGACAGATGTGAAGCCAAGGAGGCAGGGGGGTGACCTGGCTCTTGGGGCACCTTGGGACACCCCTGGCCCTGCTGGTGAACATGGCAGGATGCCTGTGTCTGCCTCCAGAGAGGAGCATGGAGGGACCACCGGCCTCGTGAACCCCCAGATAGGACTATGTCCATTTATACTTGAACACACTTATTACAGCTCCTCAAGTCATGTAATTTTAGAAGCGCCTTGGGTCCAAAAATATGACAATGCATAAAGCGCAAAATCAAACTGTGGAGGTTCATTTTATTTCCATTAAATTCCACTGTGAATATTGCAGAAGCTTTGGTTTTATTATTGCTAATTCCAAGCATAATAAATAGGCTTCAAGATCTAGGCTGATTTATTATCATTTTAAACAGGATATTTGCAGCCTTTCATGAATTTACACAGTAATGTCTATTTCCAGTTTCATTCTTTCTTCTCATTTAACCTGAGAGATGCCATCAGTATTAAAATCAAATATGTAAACCAGAATAATCGCTTTCCCTTCACCATTAGATGTATCTTAAACTGAGGGAATATGGGAGAGATTTGTTTTTTCTTGTCACCTTGTCAATCTGAAGGGGTTTTTTTCCCAAGGCAGCTGAAACTCAGTGATTCAGTTGGATAATTTTTATTCAGGCTTCAGAATCCTTTTCATTGTTTGTACTTTTTATATAGGTTCATATAATGAAAGTAGGTGGTCTTTTCCTTATCACTTGCATTGCTTGTTTGCCGTTTGTACAAGGCTAATGCATTTTGTTCCTGTTAATAATAGTAAGTTACTAAACCAGAAACGGTACCAACCTCTAACCAAACCAAATGCAGACTTTTAAAATCTGTTATCAATTGTTTTAAATGTAAATGGTCATTTTAGATTTTAGAGCAACTTCCTTGATGTGAGGCCATTTTCTATGCAGATAAATCCCAGTCCTAAACACTGCATAAAGCACTGGGGACAGAAGAACATACCTAGTTATTCACCAAAGGCATGTTCTTCCCCAAAGAAGAGAAATTCAGAAGTTCATTTAAGTAGATGTTGTGGCTTTTCTCTTAATCAGGCCAGTTGTAATGAAGTGAAATCTGAACTTCATAGCTTGGCCCAGAAAATCCTCAACGTGGCTCACAGATTCAAGCTAACACCCAGACAAGCTTTGCTTGCAGGTTCCCCGAAGACTGTTTGCTGTTCTACACTGATCAATTCGGTCTGAAAATAAACCAAGGGCTGAGCAGTCAGAGCAATCCCCAAACCTTTGACCTTCTAGATGGGAGAAGTGCACCAGAAAAGGGATGCTCTAATGCTTTACCCGGCTCCCTTGAGGCTGATGTTGCTGCACTTGCAGAAGAGAGTCAGCTACTCGGTCTTGTGTGCTGCCTTGAGCATGTGTGGCCCTGGTTGTTGTTAATAGCAGTGTTTTAGTTCTGTAGCTTGTGTACAATGTGATCCTAACGCTGTTCCTCTGTCTGAAACACAGCGAGGACAGCTGACTTACTAAATCTCAGTGTTTTAGGAAAAGCTTGACAGTCCAAGGAATTAATGGAGCAAAAGGAGATAATACAGTAACCTGCAGCTTTTAGTCCCAAAGTGATACAACAGGCCAGTAGAGTTTAAATAAAGGATAAGCCATTAAATCTTCAGAGGCTATTAATGATGTCATTTACTGAGAGGCTCCTCTGGTTGCAGCCTGCATTGATGTGATGGTTTCTCTTCCTGTGTGTTTGGCTTAGACTTGATTTCATGAGGTTTGTGATTTGCCTGTTGTGTGGAAGCTGTTGATAGAGGTAGAGGGAGCAGCACTGCAGTCCTTCAGGCTGGGATGGGCTTGAGGAGAGCAACACAGATGGGTTTCTTTCTAATGGGTCTGTCTCCTGTATATTCCAAACTCCCAGCATACCCTCAGTTTTATCAGTCATAGAGGTCTGGGATGAGCTGGGGCAGGAATTAAATCTTCCTTTCAGTAACAACTATTAAAAAGCAAATATAAATCCCTCAGAGGGCAGCAACAGGAGAGCGATGTGGGCATTTCCTATCAGCATTAAAAGCATTTAGCATTAGGTTGGAGTCCTCCCCTAAATAATGTCTGCCCTGATTTATTCCTTGTAGTGATTATGAGCTATGGGAAAACAATCCTCCTGCGAATTCCCATGTCCATCTCCCTTCAGCTTATTTTGGAAATGCAGATCTGGATTGTCTTCTGCATGGAGATTTGACTTAACTCTGTGTACTGATTTGATTTCAAACCCTTTCTTTATTACAGCTTATTTGTCCAGAATGGTTGGGTAAATGATTTCCTTTGGTGCTGGGCCCACATGAAATTTTGTAAGTTGCTATGTTAATGTATAAAGTGAAATTATTCTCCTATTGCCTAGAGTGTATGCTTTGGTTTCTCTTCCTCACTGTCACACTGGAGGGCATCATGCCTTTTCTGTTTTATTTTCTTGAGAGAGCTTCATAAGATGAGTCTTTATGATGTTGGCTGCTTAGCTATTCCTTTTTATGAGAGCCTTTCAAGATTTTACTGCTCACAGTTAAAACTTCCCAGAGAGCCATTTGCCTCTTGAAAACTCAGCAGCACACCCCCCTGGGGTAAATGGCAGCACTTCAGTCAAAGGAGGGATCAGACTAGTGAAGATACACGAGAAGAGTCATGCACCTACAGATGAATATGCAGAAATGTACATAAAGATGTAAATCTTTATCACCAAGTATAAGATACTCTTCAGGACATCCTAAAACTCTCTGGTCAATGAGTCACTGATCACAATACTTGATTTAGAGCAAATTACTTCAGGAAGGCAAGGAGGGATGATTAAACTTAAAGGTAGTGCTCTAACTTTGGCACCAAAATCTGACCAAGATAACTCGAAGTAAAACAGAAGGTGAAATAAAGACCTTTCCAGAAAGCTGTCCTCTAAACTGGCACCGTAATATTGGTTATTGATTATCATCTGTGTAAGGCAAAGGCCGTTGTAGAGTAAAGGCTGAGTGGTTTACATCAGGAGATAGGAATATATTTTTGAATCTTGTATTCTGAGTTTGTTCTCTGTATATAATATTTTACCATTCAGTTACCAGTGTGGGTTCTGCAGTTTATTGCAGTTTTCTATGGGCAGCCTTTGGACATGCTCAGCTGCCACAGTTGCCCATCAGCACCAACATCACCGGACATCACCTTCCTTGTGTTCAGCACACCTGTGCGAGCACTGATGCCCTTGTGCTCATGCACACAGGCACAGAGGCCGGAGGCAAGGTAGGATTTGGCTTTTAGAGGGTCTGAGCTGCCGTTGGCATTTGTGAAACACAATTTCTGCTGGGCTCCACCCCTTCTCCCTCCAAACCAGATGAAATATTTATTGGGTTGGAGTGTGAGGGCTCAGTGTTCCTCTGCAGAGGAACAGGGGAGTCCTGGTTCTGACCAGAAATTTCTAAGACTTCTTTGTGGCTACTAAACGTTGGAGGAAAAACCACAAATTACCATTGCAGTGGGGCTGGGCCCTGTGTCCTGGCTCCAGTGCTTCCCCATTCCCTCCTCTCTCCCCTCCTGTTTTAAAGTGCCCTGCATCTGTGTCAATAAGTACCCCATGTATATAGCAAGGTAATATTTAATGTGCATACAGTGTGTGCAAAAGTAACCACTGACAGGGTGGAGGAGAGAGGGAAGAGCAGAACTGTAATTACACACAAAATTAAGCTATTACTGTGATTAAGATATTGCTTTAATATGCAGCTGAGGAACCTCCTTTTCCCCTCAACTAGTCACAGTTCAGCCCCTGTATGTCATTTTTTGGCTACTCCTAAGCTTTTTTTCCCTTGCTGCACCTAATTCCCTGTATTACCTCCCATGGGTGAGGTGCTTCTGACCGAGGGTGGCTATGATCCACTTGGAGACCCACCTCCCTGAATTGCCCTGAGGGACACCAAGTCCTTTCCCATCACTTGGACCAGGCTTCTGGGGTCCTGGAAGCTCTGAGCTCTTTTCAATTTATCTATGCATCCCAGTATCAGTTTGTCGTATATTAGCTTTTTAATTTCCACATGAGATTAATTTGAAGATAGTTTCATGCATTTAATTAGTCCATAGGTGGAGTTGAGCATCCATAAGTTAAAAGCATGATAGAAAAAGGATGAAAATGGGGGAGATTTTGGCATTTTGAATGTCAGTTCTGTGTTGGAAATGGGAGAGTGAGGAAAACATTATTTTGGTGAGATGGGAAAGAAGAGTCCTGAGAAGGAGGGTAATGAGGATGGCAGAGCATCATTCCTCCATAACGCTTTGCTAAGCAGCCTTCTCTTCCTTGTCAGCACATACTTGAGTCGCAATACTGTAAATAGTGTGAATTTTTGGGATGATTGTTGGAACCACTCAGGACTTTAAACCAAGAACTATTGTGCTCCCACAAGCAACATTGCTTGCATTTCACTGTGTTACAGATGGCCCTATTTTACACTTCTTTCCAACATGTTTTGTAAAGTACAAATGTGATATACGTGACTAATGGGCAGAGATTTGGTAATATTTCCAGTAAAATTTTGAACAAACATTGCTTAAAAAAAAGGGAATTGTCTCTAGAAAAAGGAGTATTTCAACAATATATCAACATTCCGAAAAATTATTTTCAGGAAAATGTCTTTTTTTAAATGAAAATATTTTCCTTAGAGCTAACACTGGTCAAGCTGTAGTAACGCTATTGGGAGACTTCGAAGTGACAATGAGCAAACCATGAAAAATGGACAGAAAACAAACACAGAATCACTCCAGTCCTGGCCTGCTCTTTAGTTATATTGGAGACTTTCCAGGGCTTCCATTTTTCCACCAGTGTTTAATGGGCTCTCTGTTTGCATTTATGTTTTCCTGATCTTTCAATCTCAGAAATGGCTGCTTTTGGCAGGGCTCGGTTAGCATCACTCCTTTCGTCCCCTCTTTTCAGTGCGTGTGTGCCTCTTTTTGTCCTGAGGTGGTAGGAAGGAAACACCTCGCTATGAATGCATAGAGGGTGAATACAAAAAGACTTGGGAATCAGGGGTTTCAGAGGCTGTGTGGGGCTCCATCAGTGGACTCAGCTCCTACACGCACTCCTGCCCCAGAGGGTTTATGCCAATTAAAATGTAAAAATGACATCACTGAAATTAACCTAAATTTTGCTTGACCTGGAATTTAGGTCAGTTTAGATCATCATTTAACCAGGGCTGTCTAAGATTCAAACCCATGCGGAGAGCTAAAGGAGCAGAAATGTACTTCAAAGCAGGGGTAGCTCCTGCAAAGCCAGCACAGAGGCAGCTACAGGGCTATATGGGAGGTGATCACCAGCACTCCTCTCACTACCCATGCACATGCTATGATAAACTGTCTAAAGCACAGCCGAAGAGCGCACATTTGGTACCCGAGGGCACTGCTGCTGAACAGGGGCTCTGTGAATGGACATGGAGCACAAGGCAGCACTAGCTTGGTCAAGCAGAGCTGGATCCCAGGCTGGTCTGAGTATGACTGGGGGAAGGCAGAGCCCTGTCAGGTCTGTAATGTCAGCACAGCACCAACATGACTTCTTGGCACCGTACTCCAGTACTTGGCTGAGAGTTTAGGTAGCTCCTAAGTTTGCTGTCTTTGCCATAGAGCCCTGTAATATCTGAAAAGGGAAAGGATGGCATGTTCTCTGAACCAACCTGATTTGAATTCAGGGACGAGGCTTCCACAGACTTCATGCTCCTGGGATTTGTGCTACCTCACACAGGCTTTAAGTGCCTAAGGTTTCTCATGTTCCCAAGGTATGTACTGATATTGTGCCTACCTCTGGACGCGTGTTACTGGGAGTTGCAATGACCACCCCTTGCCCAGTTGTGCTCTTTATTTCCTGGGATGATGATGTCTCCATAGCTTGCTTGTTGGATGGTTCCAGCATTGAAAACACTAGAAAGATAGAAGAAACTGAGCTGCCTGTTCCTTTCAATGTTTGCACCTTGTAGTACAGCCTCTGTGGCATTCCGTTTGCAATTCCTCTAGTGATTTGTGCTGTGTTCATCCTTGTGTGTAACTTGGCAACCATTAGGATAGAAAAAGCCTCATTAAAATAATGGAAATGGCTGATCAGCATGTGCATGGTGTCTTATATGTGATATATTTTAGGGACTGCATTTACAGTCAGGCCATATTTGCTTATTCTTCGTTCCTTGAGCCCCCAGCATGGACACAAGTCCAGATTTCTACTCGCAGTGTATTTAAGCACCAGCGTAACCCTTCTTTCTTCATAGAGCACTGCAGGCTTGCACACAGTGAAGTACCTTCCACTTCTCCGATGAAGACAAGTGGCCCTTGCAAGCAAGCTCGGTACTTTGCCCTGCAAAGCTTGTTCCGATCAAATGGTGGCAGTAGGTTGCTTTGTTAGAATGATTCCTCCGTGGATTTACATGCCCCACCCTCATGTAAATAAAGTTGGGATTTAGAAGGTGTGAGCTGGCATGGCAATGAAGTCTGCAGAATGTAAGCTGCAGTAGCCCTTTTTCCGAAGCCTTGACAGTAAGCAGAGTTAAATGGGAGACTGGGATCTCATTCAGTATCTGCGAGTGGGAGAAGTGTTGGGGAAAACAGAGTCATGCGTTGCTCTAATCCATCCCTCCCTTAAAGCTCGCTGTGGTTTTCGTTGTTTCTGTTGTTTTAATGTAAGGAGGGGGGGGTTTGTGCTGTTGGATGTGTTCCACAGGAATAGCTGTGAATTATCACGGTGCCAGCATAGGGGTGTGGGTGGCAGAGGCTGAAAGCTATTTCAGCGTGCGCTCCCTAAAGCTGGAGTGATGTGAGGTAACCTTTTGAGAGCATCTGTGTGCTGTCGAGAGACATGAGGACTTCCAAGGAGTTAAGTCACTAATGGTCCAGGATATGCAGCACTGCACTTGGAAGGGTTACAGACAAACTTAGCTATATGTTCTTGTTCTTCAGGACTCAGTCCAAACTCCGACTCGGCAAATATAGGGAGAAACCTCTCCTGGTGTTAGGTTATTCCCTATCTGGCTGCTGTAAGGTGTCTGCTGCAGCAGCCAGTACCAGTTGCTGCTGCAGTACCTGGATCGCTGCAGTACCTGGATCACTGCAGGCAGTTTTCTACTTCTTGCTGTCTGCTGGAAGCATCCAGCTCTGCAGCCCTCACAGTGAGCTCCGTGAACATGCAGTTTGGCAAAGAAGCAAGGAGAGAAGGTCTGATTGCCTATTTGTATAACAGAGTGATGGAGCTTTTTTTGGCTCTCAGTGTGTGTTTCCCCTTCGTGAAGCAGAAGTGTTGGGTGCTCCTCTCCCCCAGGAAATGCCTGGCACCACATATCTGCCATTGCTGCGTTACAGACAGCTGTAATGCCATGAATAATGTTAACTTAATTTGTTCGGTAACATTAGATAGCGATAGGGACGCTACCCCACCCTTCTGCTTTAATAGTGGGCCAAACCTGCCTGGATTATGCCACTCCATGGCAGGCACTGGAGATCTGTATGTGCAGCTGCCTGGCATTAAGAGATTAATTATTAATTTCTATATACCCTCATGTTAGGTGATTTTTGTTGGTGTGTTTGACAGCTACCCCTGTTCAGATTCCCTTTCCCAAGTGGCATCTTATTTCTGTGGTACTTTAAAGTGATGTGCTGACATCTTTCCAAGAACGTAAATCCATGTGGATTGTTCTCAGCCTTTGCTTATTTCTGAGCTGGATTCAAAGCATTGGTTGCCCCAGGGCAGAGAGTGGACAAGGAGCCTGAGCACTGCCAGGCTGGCACTGCTATTCATTCTAAAGGGGACTTCTTTGCAACTGAGTGGGGTTTGGATTAAACACTTGCAGGAGAAAAGCTAGAGCACTGAAATGTTGTCAATCTGGGGTGGTTTCCTACCTGCGCTGCGGGATGTTGCACAACAGTGGGCAAGTGGGTGAGATGGGATTTGTCTAACCTAACCCTAGTCCTCCAAGTTATGCAGACTCCCCTGATAATCAATGGGAGGATGAATCATCCCTCTGTTAGACAGCTGTCCAAGATGAGTGGGCTGAATTGTTTTCTGGATATGTCTGTCTCCTCCATTAATTATAGAGAGTTTAGGTAACTACTTTGGACTAGATGCCTAATTTTTAGATGGCCAAGTGCAGGGAAACAAATCCACCCTCACTCTCTGCCTTGGTCCTCCATTTAGAAAACACAGACCATTTGTGTGCTTCAGTTTGGATGGGGAACTCTTCATGACATGGTCCACCTGGGAGTTTCAGTTGGTTCCTGTGTTCGTCATAGCAAGAGACAGGAATGAAAAGCTTAGGAGCTGCAGGTGACAGATCTATTGAACTTCAGGTTGTGCACATGTGCTGCTTTGTCCTCATGGGGAATAAGGAGGAGGCAATTTCTTGTGGGGAAATATTACAGCTGAATTCATCACATTTCACATACTATGTTGTCCTTGAAAGCTTGATTCTCATTCTGGAGGGCAGGGCTTGTAGTTGCTATGAAATATTGCATTCAAGGATCAGCAAAACTTACCTGAAGTGGATCTAGGTTTAAAGTTTTCTGTTAAAAAATTATGACTGATTTTGTTCAAAATCTTGTTTTCAAGCACAAAGGCAGCATGGGAAACCTATGTTAACTTAAGACTTTGCCTAGCTTTTCTGTTTCAAATGGGAGCAATAATTATCAAGATTTGCAAGAAGAAACCCTTATTTACTTGCTTTGGTTTCCACATGCGGTCATCTGAGATTTGTTACACAAACCAGTCGTTTATTTTTATTGTGAGTAATCACTCCAAAAACTTACAAATATGCACAATGTTTTTCGGACATGAGTAGAAGGTGTGGGGAAGTCGCCAGTCCAGTCTGGAAGCCAAGCACATAGATAACTAACATTGGAAGTCTCTTGCCCCACAGCTTTTTATGCAAGTGGAGCAAAGCTTTGGTTCAGGACAGTCAAAGTCTTCCCTTGGAAACAGATGCTGTCTGTGTGTTATCACCTGGATCTGAACCTTGTACCACTCACAGTAGGAATTTCCATTTCCAGTTTCCCTTTCCTCTCCTGCGGATCCTCACAGGAGTCCTGATAATCTCCACAACAGCAAGATCAGGCTTTTTTGCTTCAGGAAAATACCCCAAATGCTGTCACTGGTGGGCTGAGCCACCTCAACGCTCTGGTCCTCAAAGCAAACCTGGCAATGAGCTCACACTCCATCTAACCTCACCTCCATTGAGCAGGCAGAGGCTCCCCTCGGCTCCATGTAAGATACAATCACGTTTTGTTTGTTCATTTGCCAGGCTCTTGCTGGTTTAAAGGCATGACTCCATTAGGCCACTCTGGGTCTAGCGTGGCGTCTCCCAGCTTGGGCAGCTGCCTGGGCTTGAGTGATTGATTTGAGCTTTGATCATGAGAGTCAAGACAAGCCTGCAAAGGGCAGCCGTGCTCTGCAGTCTCTCCACGTCGAGCTTGGCTGTATGATTTGTATGAGTCTATGTTGCCATATACTTCCAGATTAATGTGCTGCACTCCCATATGAACTAACCCCACTTCCTGCTGAATCAGAAGACTTGCAGGTATAGCACAGTTCTGTAGCATGTTTAATGAGACTAAACCAAGCATTTACCCAAAATAGCTTGAGGGAAGGATAGCAGATACAATCATTTTTTTCCCCCTTTTAACTCGTAAGACAAGATGGAAAATATGGTTCATGAATCAAATTGGCAATCTTCAGGATCTCCTCATTCTTCAGCCAGCATCACCTATGGCTGGGAGCAAAAACCCCACTGTTTCTAGAACACATCTCTTCCTAAAGACAAGTCCCTATTGTTCAGGGTGAAAAGAGTTGGGAATGAGAAGTATGAACAATGAAAACTGAAGGCATCACAGCCACAAGAATGTCCTTATTGTTTTGTACATGCCACTTGTGTACAAAGTATTTCCATAATTACCAGCCCAGCTGCTGTTGAAATAATCTTTGAGTTCCTTAGTCTATTCTATTCTGCTCATGTGTCCATATTAAATGAGTTGTTTTCATAAGGCCAAAATACCTCTTTCCAATGAACTGAATTTAGCATTCAGCAAATGCTGCTCAACCACCCCTCAGACCATTACGTTTGTAAGTTATTTTGGGGGTTTGGCAAAGCCATTAGCATCAGCCTCAGAACAGCCCTTCAAAATGTGTGCTCAGCTAAATTCACTCCATATAAAAAATACTGCAAAGTCCAACCAAGTCGCCCACCTTCCTTTTTGCTTCCCATTCTATGGGATTGTTTTCAACTAAAATACCATGTGGGTGTACATATTCTACTGCCTCATCCAAATGGATGTGGATATGGATTATTATGATTAATATGCATGCATTTGCGTTCTTCTGAAGAACATTCTGAGAAGGGGAATGTGTACCTTACATTTCACATAGAAACTTTTCTATGTTTAAAAAATTTAAAGTAGCTTCTGATTTTTAGGAATCATTGGATTGGTTGGCATCAGCTGAGTCAGCAAGTTTGAAATCCCTTGTAGTCATGTAATCCATACTTAGTCCAGTGAGATCCAATGAAACATCAAAACCAGAAACAGCCACATACCACAAGTTTTAAAACACCTTTTAAAGCATCCAAGTAACTGCTTACTGTCCTCTAGGAAGTTGAAAGGCAATCAGTAGAAATGCCTAAAGTGGTGGTTGTTTTTAAAATGCCTCAAGGATTGTTGCTCTTCTACCTTCAGAAATGCCAGATAGCTGCCCAAATTGCCCCGAAATATGGCATTTCAAACATCAGCTGTGATTTGATCCTCGTGTGGTGATCTCTTCAGATGTATGGACTTGCAGTAGAATGTATGATGTTTCTACAACTTGGTGCTACAATTTATCATGCTTTCAAATGTTTTATCTTAAAGCCAAAAATGCCTAGTTGATTTGTAAGATTAGGGTTTAAGTCTGATTTTCAGTTTTATTTTCATTATTTGGAGTTCAAGAAGGAATACCCATATATTTAAAACATGATAGCAGAAAAGCTGTAAATGGGGGATCAACAAAAGGGTTTCACTGAATCAAAAATAAATTGAATCTGGGCATATTCTTCCCCATCTTTAGTTTCTCTTACTTGTTTTCCTGGTATTTTCTTCTTAAACAAAGGAAATTTTTCTATGACAATTCATCTACTTATAGACAAAAATTTTAGGTAGAATATAATTTTATCTGCCCTGTGCAGGATTGGGGCTGGGATTGTGGGAGCTTTGCTAGAGTTGGGGCTGGGTCAGTTGGGATGAGCATCCAGGCTGCTAGATGTTCACCTTATGAGCATTATCCTGAGCAAGCTGGAACCTTCCTCCTTTGAAGGGAGCCGAGATGTTGAGCAGACTCTAAGTGTCCACTTAATTTTTCATGTATGAATCATAGAATGATAGAATTCCAGGTTGGAAGGGACCTCAAAGATCATTGGTCCAACCTTTCTAGGCAAAGCATGACCTGAATTATATGTCTCAGCACCCTGTCCCGTTGAATCTTAACAGCATCAAACACTGGGGAATCCACTACTTCCCTGGGGAGATGATTCCAATGGCTAATTGTTCTCTTCATTCATCCAACTAAAATATCCCTGGGAGCAACTTGTACTCGGAAGTCTCTCTGTTTCTGTGATATATAGAATCCCTGTGTTCCTGTCTTGGAGATAAGGCTTATGTTTCTCCTCCCAGCTGCTGTTGATCACCTCATTCACATTTGCTGGCATCTCCTCTGCGTGATGCTGGTGGAGTCACTGTGGAACATTGCTGCTGGGTCAGAACTGTCTGAACCTGCCAACAACAGCAAAATCAGAGTTTCAGATTTATGTTCCCAGCTCAGTGCACAAGACTGACGTTTCTTCAGCTGATGCTGTCTTCCCAGTCTCCACGTGTACCTTAGGTGCCTGTGGAAGAGGCCCAGTATTTCAGCTGTTAAATCCAGGGGTTGTTATCTTATTCTACAGAGACTGGCTTCTTTGTGTCACCACTGTGTTCCTGGCCAGGAAAGCCATGTGCTGAAACTGCCCTCATGATACCTAAATAGCGGATAAACAGCAACTTCTAATTTTCACTGTTAATGTCTTTCTTCCAGGCTCTCCAAACAAGAACTGCTCACCAAATCTCATGAGCTCTGTGATGAACGCTGCCTAATCAAAAGTGCAGAAAGAGGGTTTTGTTGGGTTTTTTCTCTTCCCTCTTTCAGTTATTAAGTAGATTAAAGAAATAAAAATAATTCCCTTTCACTTGTGGTCCAGTGTAAGCAACCCTATGACGTTTGTTGCCTTGGGATTTATACATTAGAATAACCTTTAGTTCCAATATTTTCTAAAGATTTGCCAGCAAACATTGCTCTTTGATTTACCTTAATCATGGAGGATGGGACTAAGGGGACTAAAAAAGACCAGGAATGCTTTTGCATTGCTCATATTAGTCTACCTTATTCATTTAAAACCAAGCTGGAACTAATGTAATCAAGGACTGAGTTTGCATTTATAAACACTCTATTTTCATCTAACAACATCTGAGAGGATTCCTTAATAGATGGACTTCTGGCAAATTCCTCCCATATCCCTGTTTGCTACAAGGAAATCGAGCTACCAGATTTGGCTGATTCGGTTTAAGACTTCTCCAGACATTTGGCAGATCCAGTGTTGGATCAGACACTTTTAAAGCAGCTTCTCAAGTAGATACGATTTGAGCCACGAGGTTCAGATCATCGGCTTTGGGGGTGTTCAGGATCTGAGGCTTTGGTTTGGACCCATCTGATTTTTTCATGTCCTCGTTGACAAGTCCTCCTTGTTCCAACGTGCAGGTTGGCTCTGAAAAAATATAAACAGTGGAAAAAAACTTTTCATATGGACAAAACTTAAAACCATTCCCATGTTCAGCCTGAAATTTTCCAGGGGAACGGGAACCTTCTGAATAGCCCCAGGGAAACAAATGAAGCTTCACTTTGACCAACTGCCCCAGATTTCCAGGAGAAATTCATTGCTGGGGTAAGAGGTGAGGTTCTCCTGACTATAGTGGCTGCCTCGAAGGTACACTGGCAAATGTACTAGCTCTATTTTCAGTGAACCATGTTTTCCCCCACTGTCCAGAGCAATCTGTTATGAGTGTAGCTGGCAGAAACAACAGCATGACCTTGTCACTCATTGCCTTTGTTCTTTTCCTTTCCTGCTTTTAGTTTATTGCTTTTGCCTGTTGGGAACATCTTTTGGATTCGAAGTGTATCAGGACAAGAGTAATGTGTCATCAGTCTCTTCCAACAGTTGCATTATATGCTTTTCTGCTTGGCGTGTGGGTGGAAGAACAAGCTGGAGTTTTTTCAGGGATAATCTCTATGCCAACAAGCAAACACTGCATTATGTACAATAACAAATAATGATTCTCTGGGATGGTCTTAGCAAGGTCCAGAAGTGTCAATGAACCTCATACAAGTTCACATGTCATACAATTGCAGCCGAATCTCCAGTGCTTTGGGGAAACCAAATGACACGAAGCACAGGGCCAAATTATGTGTTGAGAAGGAGGAGGGAATATTTAACTTCCTTGGAGGTGATTAGCCTAAAATCAATATAAGGCAGTTATGGTGTACACCAATAAGATAGAGAGCAACAAAACTCCTTTTTAACTGAAACCAGGTATGAGCAATTCTATTAAATTTTCATTAGCAAAGTTGCCTTATTAGAGATCTTGTTATATGTTCAGAGGCATCTCTCTTTGTTTTAGAGCATCCAGGCTTTCTGTCTGGAGAAATCTGGTAATTCAACCCATCTGTCTTAGCTTAGGATGGGATAATTTGTCATTCAGTAGAACAGTCTCTCTCGCTTGAATCCAGCTGGATAGGACTGCTATCTCTGATTGAAATTGAAAATATTTGATCTATCTATTTGGATGGAATAACTCTGGATTTCTTTATAAAGGAGGGGGTTCTGGTTTGTTTTGTGTGTCTTCTTTCTTTCTTCCTTTTAGTTTAGTTTATAACAACTTTGTTCCATGTCAGGCAAGAAGAATCCATCATTTCACTTGGTGAAAGTAAACCTTGCCTACAGCCAAAATCCTCATCTGGGACAACGTCTTCCAGCACATTTACCAGTCCTGATGAAGGTGCCGTTCTCCTGAAGCCTTTCAGCAGGTAAGGTAGTATGAATCCCGCAGTGAAAAACAAAAATGAACCCAATCAAAACCAAAGTATTCATTTTACATGTGTATTAGAAACTTTCTGGGTATTCTACTGAATCCTCCTCCAGGTATGCAGGTAGTTTCGTGCTGGTGGAAAGAAAATGAAGTTCTGAGGTTGATTTTCTTTGTGGTGAATTTGTACTTAATAATGGCAATAGACTAATGTTGATTTCCGCACAGTTGGTTTCAACATAAACCAACAGAGCTGACTTTCAAATCACTGCCTTATTGATGACAGGACAGCGAGATGGCAAGGCAATTAGGTATAAATTACACTTAGTTTACTTAAGAAATAAGCCTGCATCATCAACATAGGAAAGACATCCAGCATCACTTCTACCATGAGTATGCAGTCCAAGGAAAGCAAATAACTAGCAACGAAAATCTCAGAAGGAGCTTTCCTAGGGCATTCACAGGACCTCTTGGAAGGATAAAAATGGTCCATGATCCATCATTCAGAAGTTCACTGATCATATCAGGCTGTTTATAAGCAAACTCAGTTTCATGTGGTGCCAGGCGAAGATGTAAACACTGGCTGGTGCCAGCAGGGAACATCACAACCCATATTGCACTGTGCTGCACTCAGAACATGTGGGAATGAGAAGGGGTTTTATTTTGGTAATAAATTACAGCTTAAATCACTGCAAATCATTGTTTCAATACAATATTGGGAGAGGCATATTACTGAGGCCAGGCTGATTTTTCAGTAATTGCTTCTGCAAGTCTGTAGCTGACTAAAGCTGCCAGCAACAAAAAAGGATGTGTTTGGAAAAGGGCCTGCAATTTCCAAGGATTTCAGGCTCCTGGGATCGCTCCCCTAGGTGAGGGGAAACAAGTGCTGTCTTAATGGCAGGAAAAAAGCAGCCAGCAGTCAGCAAGTTGTTTATTGTAGAAACTACTGATACCCTCATACTGTGTACAAGGTACAGAAAAATAACTTGGAATGCAATAAACGGGACAAATTTGTAATAACATTAAGAAATACTTCCACCAACAATAGTGTGTAGGCACCAGGGATTAATAAAGCTATTAACCTTACCCCTGTTTTCTTAAACTTAATGTTGCATAGAACTGATAGTGGTCTGTATTTCCAAATCATTCCATATATAAAAGATATGTATAATAAGACTGCAGGGTTTTAGAACTTGCCCATGTAGAGATGGAGCATGTATAGCCTCTGAACCCAGCAGAATGTGGCAGTCATTCCTGGCTCTACTATTCACACCAGATTACTATATTCATAGGCTTGAAGTCAGGTCACTCTTCCGTGTTTTAAAGCAAATACTTCATAGAGCTGACCAGCAACAAGAGGTCAAGATAACTGTATTCCAGTCAATAAGTCATGGCATTGGAGCACATTTCTCTCGGAGAACACCATGACAGTTCCTGATGGGTTAAATGTCCATGGCTTTATCTCTCTCTGCCTGTGAGTATCTGGAATCAAAGACATCGGAGTAAAAACAATCCTGTAGTTTAGGTGGAAACTCACTGCTCCTCTTTAACAGTATCAGTTTTTTAATCAGCAGGATGTTTTTAGTAAGCACATCACAATTTATTCACCCTAAGAGAGAGTCTACAGTTAGTTCTTTGGTTGTTTGCCTTTTTCCCTCAGCAACACTAATGTTTGTTATATGTGCTTTAATCTCAGCCCCAGCTTTGTGAATATTTGGTCTTATCTTAAAGAGCTCCAAAGGAGGGTCCAAAGGAAGCAAATTCTCCCTCCAGAAAGCCAGCATCGATTCTTTTTAACTGCCTCAGTCAGAAAGCAGGTTTTGGACAAGTTCAGCATAGAAATGGGAAGAAAGCCTGGTTCTCCAGACAGACCCATGTTGTGGTTTAAGCCCACCACCCCTTCCTCCAATGGCTATTGATATGGGACTAATGTGGGTTTCTGGCACTTGGCTGCTATATGAGCTCACTGGGCAGAGCATCACCCGCTGTGCAGACCCTGGAGGTAACATCGTGGCCGTATGAAGCCTCTGTTTCTTTTACTATGGCTACAAGAACAAATTGTCACCTCTACCATTTAGAGTTTGAAAGCACAATTCAGAGTCCTTATTGATGGCTGTTTGCTATGAATACATTAAGACTAAATTGCAGAGTGGGGGGCAGTGCTATTAGAACTGAAGGATGATTTCAAACAAGAACTCCTGGGTGTAAATTGACAGTGAATGTATTTTGGCTGGGGAGTGAAATGAGGATTGTGACTATCAAACAAAGAGGTTTTGGAGCAATGTTTAAGCGTGAGAAGTAGCTGACATCTACCTTTTTAAATAACAATAATAATAAAATGAATGGATTGGATTTTAAGCTAACTTCTCATTCACTGTGCATCATCATTTCATGGTGATCAAGTACCTATTAAAGGTGCAATATTCATTTATTTCCATTCTGTATTTCAGCTGTGTATCATATGGATATTGCTATGCATGTGCGGGATAGCCTTTAGTCTGTTAAACTCCCCCATAACTTTGAATAGGCAGTATAGTGTCAAGGGGAGGTACAGAAATAACTGGCACAAGCAAGACACATCAAGTATACATATATACTGACCTCACAAAAATACTTGTATAGAAATATCCCATTAGGGATGAAAAATCAGAAGGTTCACGAGCACGTCATGTCATTGGGGACTTCTCATACAACACAGTTTCCCTCTTGTAACCGACCCTTTAAAGCAAATTGCTGGGCTGTGCAGGGACTATCATTGCTGTGTGTGTGAAAGCACAACACTCTTCATGTTCCCTTTTCTAGATCCTTTTAGAGAAATTGATTGAAAAATCATTGAGTTTAATGTGCTGCACCAATGGTAATTTAAATTCTTGCAAAACGCTTCCACCTCACTTTGGGAGCATAGGCTCAGAGCATCGGTGTCAGCCCGACTTCCAGCATGAGTCCTTCGAAGCAGATTTACCAAGCAGCACAGATAAGTTCTCTGTAATTTCTGTGACTTCCTTACAGTAGAATGATGGTCATACTGGAGCCAGGTTCTCCCAGATGACTACCACAAAAAGAATAGAAATGGGAAAAGAGGATAAATGGTATTCCAATGGCACTGTAAGAACCGTGCAGGGTTGAACCCTACATTTCAATCATGTCAATATGAAGGAATCTAGTGCAGACCAGTGGCTAAGTCACGCATACAAATACCCTGGTAAATCTGAGAATAAGTCCCTGAAGCTGAAGGCTATAAAGGATTTATGTACTCCTTTGTGGAGACTGGGTTAAAGGAGACTGTGTTAATACCTCACACTTTTAAATCCCCCTTCCCACCTTTTTTAGATCAATAGAATGCATAATGTTCATTTTGTGAATATTCTCTGTGTTTTCTGTTTTGGCATGACATTGCTTACCACGTGGCTCTGTTTAAATGCTCTGATTAGAAGACGCATTCAATTACCTACAGATATGAGTGTCCTAATAGATGTTAATGCAGACAACAGTAGACACCAGTGTCTCAGAGGCAATGCTTTGCAATGTGTTTGCTTGTTCAGTTGCATCTCCTACTGGTGAAGTCTGAGGCAAGGAGAGAAGATGAAGGCTGAAGGGTCAGAAGGGATGTGTCAGGAAATGTTTTACTATAATCCCCCCCCCCCCCGAGTGGCAACATTGAAGGAATCCCTTCTCTAAGATAATATTGATTGTAATTTATGATGTACCATGTTTCAACTAGCTAAAGAGCAAAGAAAATAGTAAGTCCAGTGTTTCAGCCTGGTTTAAAAAGCCAACATACAAGTTATACAGATGAAATGTGTGAAAAGTAGGGAGTGAATCACTGGCAATAGGAACTCTGTCAGAATTAGGAAATTAAGCTCATTAAAGGTGTGGTAACTTAATTTTCTATGCAAGCATGTAATGATGAGGGTTGGGCAGAAAAAAACCCGTTCAGACATCCAATTTAACACAAACCCACCCAAACTTGGCAAGGCGGAGCGTCCGCAGCTCAGCCCAGCCTCCTGGCTCCCTATTTGGATTACATTTGCTCTAAATAGTCCAAATTAGGCCTGGACTGTACCCTCCTTGTCCCCTTCATCAGCCTCCTGTGGTGTCAGCAGCATGAGAGCAGGCGGGCTCCATGGGGCAGCTCCCCAGTTCATCAGCATTCCTTATTCTTGTAGATTCTCCAAGGCATTTTATGGATGAGTAATAAATCTTCCCTCTTATTATTGAGAGAAACCCCAGAGAGGAAACTTTCATTTTACTTAGATTGACCTTAAAAACCAAAATCTTGATTAAAAACAAAGGCATAAACCCAAAGCGACATGTGCTTTGACCTCATCACATAACCTTATCATCATACAATAGGCTTCAAAATCACTCTTATTGCCTCACTTATATTTAAGATGCTTAAACCAAAATGAAACAAATTTTTTTTCCCAAACAGATCCTGAGATTTTATTCCTTTCTAGTCTTGCTGAGGGCTGCCTGGCCCAAAAGATCCTAGATGCATTTAACAAAGCCCATGGAATCACTCTGGTTCGTATCTATATGCCTAAAACATGGATCCTGTACATGTTCTTTAACTGTCTACATAGGGATATTCCTGTAGCCAAAGTTTCTGGTGGCCTATTAGCATTATATAAAACTATAAAGATTTCCTGTTTCAGCAAGCAGCAAGTTTGACAGAAAATCTGAACTGGATTATTTCAGGGAATGCCAGTCAAGAGTTGCAGTGCGAGACACTGAGATGCCACCAAAGGTTTCTGCTGGCCATGTGGAGGGTCCTCTTCCATCATCTCTACCCCATCCATCCATGGCATGGTCTTACCTTCCTTCTTGTACTTAGGAATAGGCGGCTTTAAGAAAGCACCTCCTGGGGTGTGCATTTATTTCATAAGTGGTATAGCGACGCATCTGATCCTTGGGGATATTTAACAGCACCCTCATGGCTTCAGTGTATTTGCTCTGCATTGATAAGAAGAGTGAACAGGGACTCAAATTTGGCATTTCCTTCCCACCACTGATTGTGCATCTCCTTTTGGGTTCA